>JAVSBV010020929.1:0-25632 GCA_033117975.1 Parotocinclus spilosoma | reverse complement strand
GTGTGTGTGTGTGTGTCTGTGTGTGTGTGTGTGTGTGTGTGTGTGTGTGTGTGTGTGTGTGTGTGTGTGTGTGTGTGAAATCCAAAGTATTCATAGCAGTGGAGAGACTGAATGCAGAGTCTAAAGTGAACCGGCCTGTGATTGATTGAGGGGTGAAGGATTGGAGGCTGCAGTGGGGAACAGGGTGACCTCCACACAAAAAGCTGCACAGTGCTGCCCTGTTTGTTTTGGGAACAGATAAGCCCCACACACACTCTCACATGGGTAGAGAATGCAAGCATGGCCTAATGTGAATGCTGTCTTTAATCCTTCTCCTGGTCACCCTGCCTCATTTGTTGTGTGCCACCAGCACTGGACTCCACAGAACCCCAGGAATTCTCAGGACACTATTTCTCACGTCCCTGTACACAGACACAGAGCACAATAATGGCTCATTTACTCCTGTGAAAAGCATAAGTTCCCTTTCGGTCTGTTGCCACCATTTTCATTCACACATTGGAGGCTTTGCCAATTGCTTGCTTTACCAGTTGGTGAGAAAGCAAATCTGAACAATGCATTTCAATTCATTCGTGCTTAAGCATCTCAGTGGCTCAATAGTATAATTAGCTACAATATAATTGTGAACCAAAATCAAAATTACATATCTGAAATTGTCAGTTAAGAATGCTGTTGTTTCTGTCTGAATATGTGTAGATTACATATTAAATTATTAAATATTTTACACTGAACATGTTAGACTTAATGGTTTGTTGTCTTTTCATCTATATTACTCCATAAGTACATTAACTATATAGTGTCAGCAGCTCTGCTATAATGCAGTACCAAAGCATTTGCCTTATTAAGGATAAATAGATTGTAAATTGATAAGTTGGTCAGATAGTAACCAAATAAAGATTTGAAGTTCAAGGGGGCACAACTAAAAATACTTTCTGGGTGCAAAAGAATAGCTTTCCTTTGTATGAAAACTTGACAATAGTGGATATCTGGTAACTGAGGTATGAAGAATAGCTCAGCTAGTGCTTTCCCAAAGTGCATTATCCTGCTCTGTGATACAGTTAAATGAGAGACAGTTTTAAAAGATTTAATAGTTGACTTTGCGTTTTCATATATATATATATATATATATATATATGAAAGGCATGTTAATGTTAATGTAATTAAAAGTTTCCCAATTTCAATGGGTGTGGAAGCATCTGCGGGAATGAATAGGAGTGTAGGGTTACAAAGTAGTTCAAAGCTCGGAACTGAGGATGAAAAACTATAATTATCTTAAAAGGTAATTCTTTCAAATGATACAATATATTGTAACTAGTCTTTTTGTAACCACAGTCTTAAAAGAGAATTAACATGAATTTACAGAATATTCATTATTTTGAATGTAGTGTTAAACCTGAAAGTGTGTTTCTGTAAATATTTATAAAGTAATACATACAGCAAAACTTTATATGATCAAAAATCAGTTGTGTTTTTGCATTATCACAAAACAAAAGCCCATCATTGTTAAGAAAAGCAGACAATAAAAAAGAGTAATAGATATAATCATGACAATCACGATTATACTGACCTTGAACACTATGCTAGCTTTAAGTGTAGACTTATTAGAAACTACTGAAAGGAGTTAAATACACTACCATTACTTAAATGGACTGAAAGAAAAGATCAGATTACAGCTTGTTGAAAGGTACATACAAAACCCATTAGAGCTCCAGGGACAGAGGTGTGTTGGAAAGTTGAGATGAAGATTATTCATCATCAGACTGAAAGATATTGGCACACTTTTCTTTACTGGTGATGTTACAAAAAGTACCTGATTAAAAACAAAATAAAGGAATTTAATCAACATTACACAGAATGTTACACTATAAGACCTGCCACGTTTAAATTACTATAAAGTTAGGCTGAATGAAGTCAGGTGTGTTTGAGCACTGAAAAGCAGCAAAATGTGCTGTACTCGAATCGTCTGAGACCCTGCAAATGTAATCAGTAATAATCTTTACCTAGGCTTGAAGATTAAAATGAACGTATGGGTAGCTTATTTGAACAGTAATGAATCAATAACTACAGAATTGCTCCCTATCTCTATGTTCATGGGTAGCCATTGTCACCTCAGGTGTTCCTCTGCCCCACCTATATATTATAACTGATAAGGATCTAAAAAGCTGAACAGATGGATCTTTAGTGGGATGTAATGACTGACTTCCTAAGTATGACAGAGTGAGTTAATTCTCACATACTTATGATCTCTCTCTCTCTCTCTCTCTCTCTCTCTCTCTCTCTCTCACACACACACACACACACACACTCTGAATGTGTTTAAGTGCTTTACACGGCTGGGTGGATCTTAACAGTGAGGTATCTGGGCAGCCCAACACACGCAGTCTACACTTGCCAGCTCTTTATTACGTCCTCACACACTTACCGGTTCCTCTTGTGGACTTGTCAGTGCGATTTAGCAAGATGGAGCCTTGACAGACTTTTCACTGAGCCACTGAGGAGCAACTGGACGAATAAAAAACACAGGTCATATTGAAAACCCCGCAACCAATGGACAATAGCACGCTGTGTTTCAAGTTTGTTTTGTGTACGGCGGGATTTATGGATAGTTTTGTTCCACGCTGCGGAATGTAACGGCTGCCAGAGTCGTCAGAGCCCCGGAGTTACCTGTAACACAAGTGAGTGGCTTTCTTCGCAATCAACGAAATGGCATTGTCTTACTGTGGAAACTGATTTTTCTTAATATAGTGTGTTTAGCAAGAGAACCTGCAGAATATGTGTTAATAATGAAGGCAACCACTGCCAGTATAGTTGCATCGAAACCTATTCTGCATTTAACTTCTGTGCTTTTCTGAGAGCTTGTATTGTTGGTGCGTAAATGCGCAGCGTGTTTGGAGATGTCAGCCTTCTCATCAGCTTGTCTTTTGTTTATGACTTTACTTTTGTTATCCTTTTAACATAATCAGGCAATTTATATTTACAAAAGGTCTATTGTCTATACATTTAATTGGTACAGCTTCACAAATCTTCAAAATGTATAAAAGTCTAATTGTATTAAATTCTTATGTATGAAAGTATTATGCATCGTTTCAGTTTAGTAGATTTTCAAATATGAACAAAATTACATTCTGAGAAACCCAGCTTAAAAAAGAATATGGTGTATATGTATACTGGTATGCTGGTCAATTAGCAAGACTCTACATGTTAGCTATATGTCACATGTTGGTCCAGGTTGGTTTATGCTGGTTCATGCTATTAATTGGTTCCAATTAAAAGGTTATCCCCAAATGGTCTTGCTGGTAAAGGTAGTTAACCAAAATTTCAAATGTTATAACACAAATGATAGTCTGGTATTTCGTCTTTTTTAGCTTTGAAATATGTAAATCAATATAATCTGAAAATGAAAATAACACTTATAATAACACATAATAGCTAACATAGCTAATAAGATAACAAGGAATTATAATACGATTGTTCTTATTTTGTATTCCTATGCAAGAACAAACAATTTACATTTAAATTGCAGAGTCAAACCCACTGATGTTTATACTACTTTGTGGTAAATCCATCAATCAGAACCTTTTCAGATACATGGTTGTTTGAACCGAGGTGTAGTAACCATTAACAATATAATTACAATTAAGAATGATACAATATATTGTTACACTATAACAATAGCTATGTGAGCCATTCTTGTCATTTGAAATGAAGTTAGTGTAATTAATTAATGAGCTTATTAATTATACTTTAACTTACAAGTCTTAATAGAAGTAGCCAGTGTAGTTAATGTTCAGATTTCCTACACGGTAAAGTATTATACTGCAACGACTGGTGTCTGATGTCATACCCTCTTGTCTGCTTGCTAAAAAAGTCATTGTTAACAGTGTTTAATACACGGGGAAAACATTAAGGCCCTGCATGCTTAGGGGATTGTAGATCTTTGGAATAAGAATCGTGAAAAAAATGAGAGATCCAGAATGAGTGTAACTCCAGCACACCCATTGTCTTCAATAGTGTAAGAGGACCTGTGTTCCCAACATGTTATGGCACATCAATTCATATGATAAATTAAAGCTGTATGGCATTACAATCAATGATTGCATTGACATGCTTTGTCATCTTATGTTCATAACAATGTGATTTTAATGTGCCGGGATATTGTGTATGTCTTTGTTTGTAAAACACCTATGTAGAAGCACAACATTATTAAAGCCTCTGTGTCCTTCATATTTACAGTTATCTTGACATACTATAACTTTATTTTTTTTTTGACGTGAGGAAATTCTTGAAATCCAGCATATTTTTGTTGCAGTCAGAGCCATCAGTGCACCCAAACTGCCATCATAAGAAGAATGTTACATGTAAACTAATAAACTGAGCCATTAGGATAAGATAGAGGAGAAACAAAGAACAAAACCTCTCTTTGTGTTTGAAGAAGCAAGTGTGTAATCTGCTGTTGCCTTTAAGATTAAGGTGCAAAACCTCTGTGTGAAAATCAGGATAGATGTCTAATTTGCAGTTTGGCTTACACATTCAGTGCCATATGTTTTCCATTTCTTTCTCACTGACGAAGGCTCTGAAAAGTGAATTATATTTTTGCGCCATTGAACAGTTTACACCACCTTATTGAAATCAATCGCTAAAACAATTCATGAGGAAATAAATTCAGTGTAATCTTGAGAGCAAGGCTAGATTCTACTTCATCAATTATTAATTAAAAAAAAACCAAGGTTGGAGAATAAAGTGGGTAAAAATCAATACAGAGGCATCTTGTTCTCAGGACTTTAGGTCTCCCCGGATAAGCTCACTGGTCCACATTCTGGCATCACTGACTAGCTTTGTGAAATATTTATCCTGTCTGTCATGGTCCGTCTGTGCAAGGTGCAATTTTTTAAGTTAGTGTGTTTTGAGAATGAATCAGTTGTTTCAGTAGACTACTACTGACCATGTTCCATACTGTTTTAATGGAGTCTTTTATATTGATGATTAATGTCAATTTGCTTATCAAAAAATATTCCGCTTGGGTAGCTCAGCAGTCCTATCAGCCCTAACACTGCTGTGACTCACGTCTCAGCCTCACAGCCTTATGTTCTTTATTCCTCATGAAAGAAGAGTTTTACTGTCACATTAGACTTGCTCAGCTGGGGCTGTGGGTCTAGATATTTGTAAATCATGGTCAAGGTTTCAAGCTTGCACAGTAAAGTTTTGAGTGTCATTTGTAAATGTAACATATTGTAGTGCCTGACAGTGGTTTGCCAAAGTAATCCTTTGCCCATGTGGTTATAGCAGCTATTGCTGAATGGCAGTTCTTGATGCAATGCTGTCTGAGGGATTGAAAATCACACGCGTTCACTTGGCCTTTATGCACTGAAAGTTCCCAGATTCCTTGAATCGTTTAGAGATATCATGCACCGTAGAGTGAGAAGTATGCAAATCCCTTCCAGTCTTTCTTTGAGGTACATTGTTTTTAAACATTGTAATAGTTTTTTTTTCACAAATTTGTTGTAATGTGTTGTAGGCCTGAAATGCAAGAATGGATGTTTATTAACCTATGAGATGAAGTTGACATGGCAAAAAAATATCTCAGATTCATACTGTATGCAATGAAATAAAAAGTTAAAGAAAATGTTAGAAACACTGTGTGTTTTTAAATGCATTGCCATGTTGACCCAACCTTTTCTGATTTGGGGTTGTAAACGTTCATAATTTACAACTACTTTAATTATTTTATGAAAATCTTACATTGCCAGTGCATTACCAATAATATCAACAATACTAGTGTAATAATGCATAACATAAACTGGACTTACATTACTGACTAAATTTATTTATTTTATCTAAACACAATCACAAGAAGCTCCAATGTACTAGATGCTACTAGAACCTTGACTGAAACTATGGTTCTACGATCAGATAAGAAATCTCTGGCAATTTAAATCCAAGGTGAGTTCAATGTAACAAAAAGAAAGATGTACAATGGAAAACCTAAACTCTTCACTATTAAGTATGGTGGAGGATATGTGATAATGGACAGGTCATCCCCCACAGACCATGGAAATGTTACATCATAAGTACCAAGATACTTCTAAAAAGCCAAGAAGCCACATTAAGCAGGCAGTGACAAAAAAACCACACAAAAATGGTTAGCACATGGCCTTCCCAGTCCGCTGACCTAAACCCTGAAAACCTAATAGAAGAATCCACAAAAGAAGCCCTAAATCTGTGAGAATCTCCAAATATTTTATTGAAAGTGTTTTCAAATACAGTGTGCTGCTTTCCCCAGTCTTATGAACAATTACACTAGAAGACACTTGTGTTTCTGTTGACAAAGAGAGGTTACACTGATTGATAGCTTCAGGAATTAAAATTATGACAGATAGTTATTTTAAGCTACTATGTATTGATAATAGTCAAAATGTACTTTATTAATGTATAGGTATTTTCTATGTGAGATTTAGAATCAGATTAGCTGATTACATATTATCGGAATTAAAATAAGTAGCCTAATCTTTTCACAAGCACTAGCTTGTAAGACATGTTAAGACATTCCTCAGGTTGTTTTTTCTGCCATTGTTGAAGACAGGATCAGCAATATTTGTAACTAAAAAAAAAATATTTACAATTTAACCTAAAAAAGTCTTAATCATTCCTGATAGGTGAACGCAATATGTATAGATGAATAAATCTGTAACCTCTAAAATTGTTGTGAAATGCTAATGTATCACATTTTTAAGTATAAGAAGATACTAATATAAGCCGCAATTATATTGTTTGTGCTTTATTTCAAATGAACTGAAATGAATTAATTAAAATTGGCCCATTGACGATTATGGGGCAAATCAAATTGGAATCTAAGGATTCAAGGTTTGTAACATTAAGGCCTGTGATATAACCTGCAATTCTAAAACAATCACTCACACAATCTTTGATCTTTACCCAACTCAATAACAAAAATCCAATTACAATCAGAAATATTAATATTAATATGGTAATGTGTATAAACTTGAATAAAAATATAAAATAAGTCTTTAGTAGGGGTGGGCAATATAATTATGTTTTATCGTACTGTGATAAATGTTATTATTGTGATAGGCAATATTCTTTTCTGAGCATATTTAGGATATTGACAATGGCTAAAGTGCACTCACAAGTTTCTCTGGTAGACAGTGACAGATTTGTCCCAGCCTTCATAGGGTTTATTTTCCTGACAAGATGACTACAGTGTCTTTACAAAATTCTGTGCGTTCTCTCATGGCCAGACATGTGCTGCTGTGCCGTAAGTTTTTAACCTTCATGCAATGCTTTCAGTGAGTCTCTAGTTTTTGGAAACCACCGAATGCGTATTGGCCTTCTGGTGCAATGAAATTGCCTGCTTATTCAGATTTTGTGATTATTAAACCTACAAGATTACTGTGCTTTCAACACACCTTGAGCACATCCCTGGATTGTGTTTATAGAAATTTATCACAGCTGAAATTTAAATTAAGGGCCAATATTGAATTCCCAGTGGGTTAGTCATGTTTATCATGACTGGGTGTCATTGCCCAAGTACAAAGGAAACTATTGGTTGGTTTTAAAATCAGCTGTATTATATAATTGTGATATAGCAGAAAAGTCATGTATCCTACAACTCAAACATGCTACTGATAAAGAGTTAGCTTTGATGAAAGCAAGATTTAGCTTTGCTGAAAAGTTTTAAGTTATAAATCTTTGATGAGTTGGATATTTCTCATTGAGAGTGTACATTTTCTAACTAAAATTATGCTTTATGTATTTTACCAAACTCAGTACATGTGGGATATTTTGTTATGTTGTTACTCTCATTCTGCAATAATCACACAGTGGTTCATCATGATACATCATGCATATAACCTTGATCTCAGGTATCCAAAAAAAGATTATTGTTATTATTGTGCAGTTATTGTTACTGTTACTGAAATGAAAGCTAACTATTTTGTGGTTTTGGTTAGTTAACATTTAGTTGTGAGTTTGGAGTGGTTGTATTTTGGTTTGTCAAGCTATGATCAGTCATCACTGACAGTTTTTAACTATTCTCACCCTTTGTGGTAGTTCATGTGACTGTTTGTATTCAACGTTATATATGAACATTATATAGAGCCGAAAGAATGAACTTGCCTGCTAATGTTGTCTATCTGTGTAAAAGTTCAGATATGTGCATGATTTTAAAATGTACACAATTAAGTAAAAATACCTATCCAGAAAATTACCAGATGATAAAAGTTTACCAAAAGCAAATAATAGTAGTCTGGTGCTGTTCCTTTGTCTGTGCCTTGTGGCACTGGGCAAAGCTGTTTTGCAGAGCAGGATGTAAAACGCAACATGGGATCAGTACAGAGTAAATCCTTTCTCAAACAAGAGCTTTTAGCATTTGTTGGCTCCTGTGTATCGTTTTATATAGTCATTGGGCTGCACTAAGCACAACAGAGTGATTACCAAGAAGAACAAGTTATACACTGGGGCCCAGTGGATTAGCTAAGGATCAGACTGATGTTAGGCACCAAGCTAACAACCAAGTGTGTTTTTACTCATATTTTGTGGCTGTTTTTGTCATGGTGAAACAATCAAGATTTTACTTCCAGAATACAACCCCAATTCCTTTGAAGTTGGGACTTTGTGTAAAACATAAATAAAAACAGAATATGATAATTTGCAAATCCTTTTTAACCCATATTCAATTTAATGCACTACAAAAGATATATTTAATATTTAAACTGATCAACTTTATTGCTTTTTGGAAATAATTACTCATTTGGAATGTGATACCTGCAACATGTTCCAAAAAAAAGTTGGGACCGGAGCAGTAAAAGTTGGAACTGGGAAAGGGGAGGAATGCTCAAAAAACCCTGTTATGATTGGGTATAATAGGAGCATCCCCAAAAGGCTCAGGTGTTTACAAGCAAGGATGGGACGAGGTTCACCACTTTGTGAACAACTGCATGAGCAAAATGTCCAGCAGTTTCTCATGTTTCTCATTGTGAATTTGCAAGGAATTTGGGGATTTCATAATCTACAGTCCATAACATCATCAAAAGATTCAAAAAATCTTGAGAAAATTCTACAAGTAAGCAACAAGTCTGAAAACCAACATTAAACGCCTGTTACCTTCGATCCCTTAAGTAGCAGTGCATTAAAAACTGACATTATTATGTAACAGATATTACAATATGGGCTCCGGAACACTACAGAAAATAATTATCAGTAAACACAGTTAGTTGCTCCATCTACTAGTGCAAATTAAAACTTTACTATGCAAAGTGAAAGCCATATATCAACATAACGCTGCCAGCTTCTCTGGGGCCCGTGGCCGAAGCTCATCTGAGATGGACTGATGCAAAGTGGAAAGTGTTCTGTGGTCTGACAAGTCCACATTTATAATTGTTTTTGGAAATCATGTACGTCGTGTCCTCTGGGCTAGAGAGGAAAAGGACTGTCCGCATTGTTATCGCCTCAAAAATTAAAAGTCAGCATCTCTGATGGTAAGGGGGTGTATTAGTGCCCATTGCATGGGTAACCTGCACATGGGAAAATTTGTTGTGCACTATGAAGTGCAAAATACTACAATGGAGACCCCGGACTGTTGAACAACTGAAGTTGTGCATCAGGCAAAAATGGGAAATAACTTCATCTGTAATACTTAATACTTCAACAATTAGTGCCTTCAGTTCCCAAACACTTATTAAGTATTGTTTAAAGGAAAGGTGATGTAATAAAGTGGTAAACCCCCCCCCCAAACTCTTTTGGGATGTGTTACAGACATCAAATTCAAAATGAGAGAATATTTGCAAAAAACAATAATACAAGAAATACAATATCTTGTCTTTGTGTTTGTATTCAACAGAATATAGGTCTAAATGGATTTGCAAATCATTGTAATTATGTTTTACACAACGTCCCAACTTTGGAACATTGGAATTGGGGTTATACTTTCATAGTAAAGAGGCTGCAAATATATGAGAGCAAGCATATGAAATACTTGTGCCACATCTTAAATCATGTTGAATCATACAAAAGGGTATGCCTAATTGCATAAGTACATAAAAATCATCACTGTTTTGACCAGTATTTAGTGCACAGGATGTAATTTTGCCCACCTTAATTGCTGTATTTGTTAGCCTTGCATGCCCACACAGAGGAATCAGGGCAGAGTTGAAAAAGTCTACTATACGAGTTTATGCTTTAGTCAGTGCGAGTTCCTTTGTGCTCTAAATGTATAATGGAAAACTTCAGCACGTCTGTATGAAAATCAGGAAGATGTATTGTCATGGTGTGGGATTATGCCAGTGTTCTTCGCAAATGGCATTTACACTTCTGTGATTGCAGCATTATTGTAAGTACACTGAGATTTTCCAGGAATAAAATAATATCCCATTTATTCATATCTTAGGTTCCTACTGTCTGCAATTAAACAAATGTCAAAGTAAATTTAATAACCACTTTTTTGCATTTCCACACTGTTCCAACTTTTCCTGATTTATTATTCATCCACTATAAGACATTCACTTCAAAGATATGTTCATAATTTGTGAAGTATTTCCAGTATTTAAAGTGACACTGCTACTCTATTTTATATAATCATACCATTGTTTTATTGTGTGGCATACATCACTTATTGGCTTCTCAGTCTATCACTGTATCTTGCAGATCAGGCAAAATTCTGTTAGCTAATTAATTTGAAAATGCAGGTGATTTCACAGAGCACAAAAATATTTCATTTTTATGTTTGTTTCTACTAAATGTATCTGCAGTGTAAGGAATATGCTTACACTAATATTTATTTAGCTCTTTGCCAAGGTTTTATTCATCACTTTACTGATACACTGCCTCTTGCTTGCCATCAGTGACTCATCATTGTTTTCAGGTGGTAATTATTGTCTACACAGATATGCAAACACATGCACATGCATAATTATACACAGACTTAGACATACCTTATTTGCTGTCCACAAATACAGCAGACCTCTTGAGATGGTTGTCATGACAGCTTCTGCGGGTCAGCCAGGGGCCAAGTTGGACACAGGGGGTCAAGAGGAGGGGCAAGTGGGGGTGATAATTTAGTGATAACACAGTGGGGATGGCAGGGTGCCACTTCTCTAATAAGTAATATTTGATGAAAACTTGTCTCATCTGTTAGGAATAACCTTTAGGAATATTAATTTTGCACTTTATGCATGTTCACTTTCTCACACTAAATCAGGCTGGTTCTTCGTTATTTCTACAAAGTTCAACTTCTCTGGGTTTCTTGCAGTCTCCATCATGTCAAGCTTTATAACATAACAGTAGTTTTATGACCACAAGTCTTTGAACTGGTGAATTAAATTTTAGCTTCAAAGTGGCTGTTCAACGTTTAAAAAAAAGTTGATATAGCCCTATTAAAGTCAGACAGAAATGTTGACTAAAAGGCAAAATCTTGGTGTATTACTGAACTCTTCTGCTGTTGGCCTTAAATTCTTTGAAATATTTTCCATAATTGATTAAATACTTTGCAAATCCTAATGTAGCAAGGATATAGTTTACAGGTGTATTTCTGAATACTTTCAAAGCAGAAATACCCCAACAAAATGTTAGTACAGTCACCTTAATACCCTTTCCCTCCCCATTGCTCCCAATTCTGGTGCCATTTTTATAAGGAAAGGCACAATACAGGGCATCAGTGACAGTGAGGAAGGTTGGCTTATCCCTGCAGCTGTCAACCCTGGGGGTATTAATCCTCCATTCTGAAGATTCTTGGGCCTTTGCCAACCAAAGACCTACTGTAGTGTCTTTCAAAGCACATGGGTAGGCAGTAAGTCTATTCTCTTTACTGAGAGGCCTAAGAATGGAAAGAAAAATGAAGCTATCACACCATGAACTCATATGAAAGGGACTAATAAAAGCACCACGAGACTTCCACACCAACCACTGAGAGCATTCTGTTGTGTCTCTAGTTAGCGCCAGTCTACTGATTGTTCCCAGGATGAGGTATCAGATCCATTAACCACCTTTTATATATGATGCCCTCAATCTGTGTGTTAAGAAGTCAATAATCATAACTTTTTGATATTTTGTGAAGGCAATGTAACCTTTTTTTTTGCAGCTTTCTGCAGTACAGGAATACTTAGCAAAAAACAGATGTTCAAAATTCACTGTATTTAATAATGGAAAACAAAAGAACAAAGCACTCACAACAACTTTCTGCTTTGTAAATCTAGTTGGTCTTTGAAAATATATGTAATGTTTGATTATTGAGATTATTGTAGGGCTTGATAATTGCCAAGGAATCCAGTGTTTGTTGTGATGATGAAAAGTGTAGGGCCCTTCGAGACAGGTGCTGGAATTCAATAGATGGCCTGCACATAACTGTCCCTCTCTTGAGTAAAGTTCCTATAATGTTCCCTGTCTTAATTTGGAATATTACATCACAACAGTGTCACTTTGAATGGTCGGGATCTTCTGAGGGAGTGCACTGGGATTAAAAAAGAGACAGGCAGAGTTAGTGTCTATGTGTTGAGTGGGTGTATGATGAAGCACGTAAATGCTACATGATGCAAGAGTCTCAGTTTGACTGTGCTGCCAGGCGTGGTGCCTCCTTAACTGCCTTCCAAGGCCTGAACAACTGTTCACTCTGGAGTGTCTTTGATCAAGCTTCAAAGCTTTATCAGTAAATGAGAAATTCCAATTATGTTAGGAACAGGGCACAAAAAAAAAAAAAAAAAAAAAAAAATACATATATATATACATATATATATATACACACATCCCCTAACTTTTGATATATATGTATATGTATTGCATCGCAAAACTTAGCAGATATTTCCATATAAAATATATCTATTTATTTTTTTTATGTGTGTTTTGATGGCGTGTTGTGCATTGCCTAGTATCAGCTTCACAGCTGTACTGTCTAGCTGAAACTGATATGACTGGGAGTACTGGTCCGTGACGCTTAGCACCCTTTGAAGAGAGTCGGTGACGCCAAGCTTTGTAGCTTAGCTTGTGTCACCTTGGTTTAATGCTGGACCATAGATTCCTGTGCAGGAGCCAACTGCAGTTCTGGACATGGGACATAATCCAACATCAGTAGCAGGCACAGTTCTATGGCATTACACCATAATACTGCTCCAATGTGTACATGTAATGTATGTTAATATGTTTACACCTTGCACAAATCCATGATTCAGCACTTAAACTGGTGGAAATGCTGGCAGGTTCCTAATTAAGCTTCACTGAAGAAATTACTGCAACCCTGACACCAGAAATGTGTTGGTTGACAAGGTATAAAACCTCTTCTTCTTCTGTCTACCCCATCTGAATGGTTTAACTGCTGGGCATCAAAGTGGTGTTCTCACACAGTCTCTGCTTTCCTTCTGTGCTAAAATATGCTGCCAGTTGAATGTATAAATAACTTCACTCAGAGTCTGAAATGTTGGTAGGATCTTGGAGTCATTCATACAAAAAAAATGTTGTTCTGTGTAGTCCAGACAAAATGGAAATTATAAGTCAGTAAATTCAAGGTGTTAAACCACAACACCTCTCTTTATTGCTAAAAGTTTCCTCATCTTTGACGCATATATGGAGAACTCTGGGTTCTGTTGGGAAATCCTTGTTCTGGGTCCATTAATTTTGATGCTTAAAACCTACCTGATGTTTTTTTAACAGGGTCGGTCACAAAACACCAAACACTGTATGTGGTTAACCTACCAAGAGGGGAGTGTGGATAAAGCCTCGAAACACAGTCCAATTTCACAACCGGAAAACAGTCCAAAATGGCTCTTAGCTAGGTCATCCAGTTTGAAAAGTTGGTGTTGACGGTGCCGTACACTTTCCACTCTTAAATAACACTCTGGACGGTATTCACTGGCATAGTTAAAGCCACTGAGTTCTTCTGGAATCCTTTTACTAAATTTTAAAGCAAGGGCTAGTACTGAGTGATGTAATTATTTAGTGTGGTATGGATTGTCTAAACACGTGGCTAATTATCTTTTTCCACAGACATGTATTATCACTTCAGACAGTAATAGTAAGTCAGTACAGCTCATACACCTCCGATTATACCTTAGGGAGGATTATTGTAAGATCAAGATTGCAGGTGAAAATGTTTAATGTTCACTTGGATTAATGGATAACCATAGTGACCAGATGAGATCCGTTCTTAAAAAATAAAATGCACACCAATACACACACTTAGTTTTACTTTCTAAAGCCTACTGTAAACAATTCTCATTGGCTCTTACCAGTGTGTTATACAAATTTGGGCAGAAACCCCTATGGTCCATCGCCCCAATAATAACTGATCTGTGGCAGTCCTGTGTAGTTATGAACCATTAGAAAGCAGAGTAACGTTATCATCTTGTGTGTTCATCACGTTCCACGTTTTTAAAATAGGTGTGACTAAATGGTATGCTGCTATTAAACACAGCTGAGCTACCAAACCAAAGTTCGACAGTAAGACGTATTACCTGAGATATACCTGTATAACAATGTTCACACTGAAGTTGAGGGTTTGGTCAAGAGCGCTACAAAAATACATGTTAGCAATTGCTATATACTTTGTAGCAAGTTGAAAACAAGCGATATTTATATCTGAACTTGCCTATTTTGTAAAATAAACTTTATATCGCTATTCAGTGGAACATTGGAATTCAAATTTAATTGGGTCCTGAAAGCTGCTAAAATCAAAGTCAAAATCAAATTCATTTCAACATACCTTGAGGCTGATTCAAGGTTTTTTTGATGTTCAAAATCTGAATTTGTGTTCCAATTTGTGGACAAAAAATAAAAAATTGATCATTCAATATCCAAATTGTTTACATAAAAAGAATTAGAATTTCGAGGTGAATTTCATGCACAAACTTTGTGCAGGCAAAACAGATAAAATACGTCAGATGGAGATGCAGATGTGTTTATTAACACAAGGACACAGTACAAGTCCAAACACACGGGTAAAACATGAAGTCAGGATAACGCAGTCTCAAACAAAAAACACATTCAATCACTTATTCATATACTTTCTTATTCAGTTCAATGTTAGTGTAGTTTTAGGTTTATAGTTTTCCTCAGTTTTTAAAAATAGGTAATGATGTATTGGGGCCTATTCACTTACTGCATGGAGGTATCTAAAGCCATCGCTCTTTTAGCTGCTGTTTTGTGTGATTTATCTGAGTGTATTACTGAAACAGATGGCCCTCATCTTACTGATCTGCTCATGTGATAAGAGGGCATAATTATCATTAAACACACATTCTTTAGAAAAGCAAGGATGTGGAAATGCTTTCATTTCTAGCACCATCTGATTTCCACTCAAAAGAATTTTTAAGGCATTCTTTTGTCAGCAGCTCTTTTGTGAAAGAGCTCATTCGCATTCCTTATCACAAGGCATTAAAGGGACCCAGCACAACCTGTGTCTAGATTTTTGTCAGCAAACAGACCTAATTTTAGGCTGAGCATAAAATATAGTCATTAGTCACAGCCATTAACAAACACCCTAATGTTTGCTCACCACACATGTGAATTTAGTATTTTTGTTTCCAATATGTTCCACTAGGTAGGGGTCTGAGAGCAAAATTGCAGACTTGAACTAAGGAAACTAAGGAGTTACTGCTATTGAAACGCTGAAGGTGGCAGCTTTGTCATGTTTTCAGAGTGCAGAGTGACTAGATGAATAACTCTTGCTTAATTAGTCATCACTTTCCATTTGCATGAACTAAATGATTTTCTGCATGCGGTTTTGTTGCTCTTTTCGTTTTTTAATCAGTTTAAGAGTTAGTTAAGTCTTTTTTATCACACCATTTCTTTTCCATACTTGTAATTGGAAAGCTCATACTCCAGAAGTACAGTTTGCATTGTGTTTTCTTTCAGTACTGCTATTTACAATTAGCAAATTGCTTTTGCATTCTTATATTTTTCTGTAGTTAAGTGGGAGTGTTGCTACTTTTAATATTTTTAATATCTCTAGTTGCTTGCAACATTAGCTTTCCAATATTAAGCTCTACTCACCAGACAAATAATTAGTCACCTGTGACTGAAATGTAGCTAGCATTACATTTCTTACTGCACATTTATTGGATAAAAAATGAGAAACTATTGAGTTTTTTTTTTTCAAATTTTGCATATTAAATATTTATATGGTTAAAATACTGCTTTTCATATGCTGGATTTTGTATCAATGGGCATGCTCAGGTCTGTAAGCATAGGTACGTAAAGGATTATCTAATATTATGCATTTAATACTATGCTGGTTATTCCATGTTGTTTTCCTTAGTTTAGAAAGCAACATATTTTACATTCCCTGTTTGTGTTGTTTGTGACAGTCAACAGTCAGCAAAGTGTGTTTATAAAAATTTACTTAACCATTATAATTTGAACACTAATCAATAATGTGTCATGATTCTATGCTGATATATACCAATCAGCCATAACATTATGGCCACCTCCTTGTTTCTAAACTCAATATCCATTTCATCAGCTGCACTTTGTGGTTCGACTGTTACAGTCTGTAGTTTTGTCTGTTGCTCTATATACGTTGTTAGCTCCCTTTTGCTTTCTCAGAACAGTGACATCATTCTCAGAACAGTGACATGGTGGTGGCATTAGTGCATGGTGCATTAGTGGCATGGTGGTTAGTGTGTATTGCACTTGTATGAGTGTTTGAGACACTGCAGTTCTGCTAAACAATACGTTTTTAATCATTGTTCCAACTCATTATCTGCCTTATTTGACACAACAATCTTGGTGGTTCAATTTTGGTGATAAAGTCAGAAATAGCAGCTTATCTGTTCCTGTACGGGTTGTGTTAGTCATCCTCTAATCCTTTATTAGGTGTCACTGCTGTAATCTAGGTTTAGCAAAATGCCACTGCTGGTTGACAGGGTGTTGCATGTAGACAGTTGATTATGTCTAAGGAAGTGGGGAGACATTTGGAGGAGCTCTCGGCACCTTAACAACAACCTAACCCTGAAGTGCACTGGTGATCTGACTTTGTGAAGACAGGCACCAAATTTGAGATAAAATGTGGACAATAACGAATAACAATAAATTATAATAGAAAATATTTTATAAAATGTACTGTAAACTTCTATGTAAGTAAAAAAATGTGCTGCTTTCAACAGGCCCATGCATTTTTTAACCTTACAATGCAATACCAAATGTTACACACATTACAAAGATGTGGCTGTGAAATAAGAGGGTACGGGTATGTATGAACTCTGTATTGTTGGATATCTTTACCATCCTTTGTACCAAAATATATAAGTGTGGTGAAAAGGAATGGCACTGTGATGTAGGCCTGAATTACAGGAATGGGTGTTTATTGACAAACAAAATTAAGTTGACCAGACAAAACACAAAATATCTCAAGTTCATACTGTCAGTAATTAAATAAAAGTTAAAGTAAAATATAAGAAACACTGTGCATGTTTTATATGCATTTTCCATACTGTCCCAACTTTGTCTAGTTTGCAGTTATATTTTCATGAGAAAATAATTAATGTAGACTGTACAAAAGTCATATTTCACAAATACTTATACAAATAACATTATGAAACAATATTTACAATTTTTTTTATTTAATACAAATATTTTAAGTACTTTTACTTGAGTGACAAATTTACACCTCCGATCTGTTCCTGTCTGCTGTATGTACTGTACACCTCATAGTTCTCTGTGTGTAAGCAGGTGTGGCTTCATCACACACACAACACACACATATAATGACACCCTCAATGCCACTTGTGGCTCTTAATTAGTGAGTAGACATATGCAGACGTTTAAAGATAGGTATTCTGTAGGCTACATAGCACGTACCTGCCATTTTCACAGTGAAAAGCAGAGGATAGTGAGCAGATAGAATTATGTTAAGCCAGCAGTTTTGTGTGTACCTCTAAACATAGCCACTGAAATTTGTGGTTTGAAACAGGAGGAGTCATATTGCTGGGCGATCCGAAGATGATGTCATGATATATATCATTATACATTCACAATGCTGTAGGTATCTTTAATGTAAAATTGTAAGTTTCGTTGAATGTTTAAATGAGTCTTTCTTGTTTGTTAATTTTGTTCT
Source organism: Parotocinclus spilosoma (assembly GCA_033117975.1). NCBI lineage: Eukaryota > Metazoa > Chordata > Actinopteri > Siluriformes > Loricariidae > Parotocinclus > Parotocinclus spilosoma. The sequence goes on along the minus strand of JAVSBV010020929.1, from coordinate 7,583 downwards.
TGAATTGTGTGTTAATTTAGTCTGTTACTAGAGTCTTTGAAACAAAGGTATTATCCCTTTCCATTTTTTTTTGTGGTTCCTCCAGGTTGGTGATCACTAAAGATAAGTCATATGGCAGAAGTTACATTATAGCTGTAGTTTGATTTGTTGTTTTACTTAAATAGATTTTGTAGCATATAATGTATTACCAGTATATGACTTGGAATGTTGACTTTATCAGAAAAAAGAGTAACACTTAACAAAATATACGGTAGTCGCAGAGTAAGTGGAGAGTAAGTTGGATTGAGCTGCTTAGATAATTAACCACTTTTCCAGTAAAGCTTGAAAGCTTGAGTAAATCTTACTAACGTAAATATGCCTCTATGTTGACATTAAGCACTTGAGTAAGTAACTAAGCACTTGACATTATACAGACTTTATACAATATAATTATTATTTATAATAATGCAGTATAATTATGAGAAATAAAGTGACTTGCAAGTGACAATAAATTAAGAGATACACTTGATATATTAATGGAGCAAAGCATAATTGATAACCCAGGTGCTCAGGTGGTACAGAAGTCATAGTTGCTTGCCCAGAGACTAATGTTTAAGTCTTTGTCCAGACCAGACATAAGCAGCTGTGCATGAGAGAGAGAAAGTCATAAGGGAATCATCTCACATGGGCAGACACGATGAGCTTATTCCTTTCTTACACGAGCTTTCTTCCTGGTAAAAGGAGTGGCTGGTGTGTTTCGTAGAGGGTTAAGCCAACAATATTTTAGTAGCGTGAAACACGGTTTTGGAAGTTTGCCATATAAGTCATGTCTGTTATAAATAAAGATTGTGTGAACTGAAACACCTATTGTCCCTTAAAACATACACAGCTAACATACCATGTTTTTTCTTTATTTTTTTTGTATTTGTAACCTCTTTTAAATGTCAGGATGAAGAGGCTATATGACACATGGACACTGATCTGTGCTGGCCTGTAATTTGGTTCATTGCCTTTCAGAGGGTGTATTCAACTTGCTTCTTAATCTATAAGAACTAGAACCAATTTAGAAAACTCTCTTAATGGTGCTTGTTGATTTATAGATCCTTTTTAAATAAACTCCATACACTTTACATGTCTGCTATTTCTTTGTCCATGCCTGCAACTTTTAGGCATCCTATTTTAACTCTAACCCCTCTTGTTTCACCATGCAGGTCTCAGAAGGTTAACTCTGCCGTCATTTCCATGGAGAAGACCCGACCACTCCTTCTCCTCTTCCTGAGTGTATGTGTGTGTGGTTGTCATGGCAACCTCCGCCCGACCCCCAGAGTGTATCTATCATACAAAGGTAATCATAGCTTAATCTTTAATACAGAACAGAGAAGTCAAAGGAGTTGTTGGAATTGGTTGAAACTATATGCATAAATGTAATGCATATATATTTTAGTTAATACACTTTAGAGCTAAAGAATAAGTGTATTGGGGAAAACATTACAATGAAATACTCATAGCTGACTGTTGTCAGATGTCAAACAGAACCTGGATTTGTGACTAGAGACGATATGGTTACAGTCCACAGCAGTCCAGGTTTCTTATTCATGACACCACTTAAAATGAAGGTGACTGTGGCTGACTGTCAATGGCAAGACACATAATGGGCATAGTGACAACAAATTTCCTTCTGCTAAGCACCTGGAAATGGTCTGGGCAGAGACAGGAATGAGTAGTGAAGGTGCCACCTGTGTCTGGACAACGGAACTGTGGAAGCTGCTCATGCCTGTCAGTGGATCAAACAAATACTTTTTACCGGTTGCTCTGTTTCTTCATGGAATCACTGCTAATAACACCTTCCAAAAGCTATGTCTAAAAGGTCAAGATTACAGGCAATTTATCAAAATGACCTTCCTGCTGGACTCTTGGTCCAGAGTCTCTAAAAATCTGTTAACTGGTCAAAATGTCTTTGAGTGTGTTTGTAGAGGCATGTTTAGCAGTCAGCAATCTTGCACAAACAGGTACACTATCCAAAAGTAGCCTCTGAAAACATTTTCATAGGGTAGCGGGGGAAGCACTTTTATGCCCTCATGTGGCCAGACTCAGTGTCTAGTCAGACCACACATAATCATTTAAATATTTGCCCGAGACATAATTGCAGATCTAATGTTGCATCAATCTGACATTTCTATCTGGGTGTATTATTTTTTTATTAGTTTATATCACCTTTTATACATCAAATGGAGATGTGTAATTCACAGAAACAAACATCATGAAAAAAGGACAGACTAGTAAAAGCCAGTTGAGTTCTCAATCCAAGTTGATAATTCTTTATAGATTTTGTTTTGCAAAAACAAGGCAGAACGTTGATGAGCTGACTTGGTGGAAGCGAAAACCTGTTAAATGTGTCATATTGAATGAGTCACTAAAGAATCAGTACAACCCATTCTAATACCACTGTTTGTCAAGGGGGAATCCATAAATGTATGTTTTATATAATGAATATGTTTTGGGTGTTGTATTACTGACAAGTAATTACCAGAATATGACTTGTGCCATGAATGGCCACTTCAGAAATTTCTATTACATTATTATTACATGTATTATACTGCCACAAGTGCAACCCAATTTGATGTATTTTCCATGTAATAGCTTTTTTGAAATTTCTTTAAATACTGCAACTAAAATATTCAGATTGTAACTGATTTATCTAGAGCGACGTTGAACTGTTACATTCTTACAATGTAGAAATAGTGGGTTAATGACCATGCTTATGGGCACAACATTGGCATGTTGACAGTGATGTTGCCTAAATGTTGGTGCTTGTACCTCAACTACTGGGCCACCACAGACCAGAAACCATGTATTAAATGTAGGTTTAAGTTATTGATAAATCAAATCCAGGTTATTAGTCATATTTTCATTAAATTATTCCTAATAAACCTTATTATCTTTTTTATAATTTAAAGTGTCTTATTTAAGAAGCATATATGGGGCATCATATGAGTTGAGTCTTGTAGTCTCGTCAAAATACATATTTTCCATTGAATGAGTAAAAATTAATAACTGGTATGGGCACAGTTAAATGTCATTTTTATTTTTTTGCTTAAATATTTCTGTCCTAAATGTTTAATTTGTGTTTTTTAAAAACGGAATTTTAGACACTTATTTAGCATTTGTCTCAACTGGTATCTGTTGTGAGTTTTGAATTATGACAGTTTTACCCCCTCTATATTCAGTACACAACACACTCTCACCCTCACTGCCTATCATTCTCTTTTTTCTCTGCCAGAGTGTAGCACCAGCATGCCTCATCACCCAATTAATGCTGTAGGGAAGTGAATACCCATCATCCCCCCCTACATGTTGACATGTCACTGTGGGGCACAAAGAATCGTACAGAGAGAGGGTTGTTTGATGTTGAAAACTCTCTCACAATGGTATTAGGATTCACCACTATATGGTCTGTTTATGTACAAAGATGTGGAGTATAAAATCACATTTTGGTCTCTGAAAAGGTTTTGTTTATTATGGTTAAATTACATTTGACACAGATAAATGTGTGTACATTTATACTATCTGTAGTCCTAAGCATTTGACACTGGCTCAGCAGGCAGCAGGAGAAATAGAAACAGTCCTTAGGAACAACATGCGCATATAATCAAAAACACACACACACACAAATATATATACGATTCATTTCATGAACAAGTCAATTCATGAAAAAGACACACACACACACACACACACACACACACACACACACACACACACACACACACACACACACACACACACACACACAGTGGTTTAATGTGGCATCCTTCTCCCAGCACAATGATCTTCACATGTAAACCTAGACAAAGAGCAAAGACAGAGAGGAATATAGGTTATATAGTGAATAAAAAATAAGGAAGAGATGTTAATAAGGGAAGGGAATCATATTTTATTTGTAAGATGCAAGGTGAATTCAGAAGTGCTGTATGTAGGAAAGAGAATGTGGGACAGAACCGAATGACAGGGAACTGCAAAATAAATTGGGTGGGCAGAGAAAAGGCTAGTGGTATGAGGACAATGTTCACAGAGAGAGGAAGGACGGGGGAGCAGAAAGGGAGATAAATATGGAAGAGGGAATAGTGGGAGGGAAATGAAAGGAGAGAACAGACGAGCAGCCCAGAAGCAAGAGAGATAGGAGCAAGAGTAGGACAGGGGAGTGTGTGCACAGGTGAGGACATGCTTGTGTATATGAAAGTGTATAAATATGTAGTTGTTTTTTAGATCTTTATCTGTTGTGTATGAGCGTAGTTAGTTATGAGTTATGAGTTATGAGTACATTTATTAAGTATGTAGGTAACAGTAGAACAACTCCCTGTTCTAGGAACCAGACTGAACTGTTGCCAGTGTATTATTGGCCTATGCTGTGCCATGTTTAGCTGAGAACAGGGAAGCCCCCCCAGAACACGCAGGCACCTGATGCCAGCAACCTGCTGCGGTATGCTACACACATACATGCCAAAGTTTAACTGGTGCCATCATGCCCAAGGCTTCTTTTGCTGCCCCCAAATTTTGTTTTTGGGCCTTCCTTTATTTGTGTCTATAATACCCATGAACATTTAAAAATATACTGCTCACAAAAATGTGAAGATATTTTAAAATGAAATATCCGATACTTAAATATCCCCTAGTTTTTGCGAGCAGTGTATTATTGTCATGTGTCATGCGTAATCGTATTATGAAATGCCATTTGCTTCTGTCCAAACCTCTCTAGGAACATAACCCCCGCAAGATATTACTTTACTTATAAAACAATGACTCCATTAAATAATGGCAATCATTCTCTCTAAATTTAAATAAACAATTTGTGGTAAGTATTTTTCTCTGGGAGCATACCTTTAGCTGCCCCTGTATAGGTTTATGGTGTGTTTAAGTTGCATCAGAGGAACTTTTTAATAGCTTTTAAATTCGAATCAAGATGTAAGAGTATGGTTATTGGTCCAGTGTAGGTTAATAGCTTATACTTAAGGCATAATCTATATATTATATATCAATTTGATATGATAGGGAAAAATGAACAAAATACTAAGCCAGTAGGTTAAGATATTACCCTACTTTACCTAAACTAACACTAATAAAACATTTTAGGCACTTTGAGTGAATTGATGACTGGTTTACAATAGAACATGCTGGAAAAAACACACAAATGGCACTTAAATGTTATTTAAATTTTGTAAAATGTGACGTTTATTTAGCAAAGGCAAATCAATGTACTGAAGTACTTATCACAAATTCTGTTTTTGGCTAAGACAAGGATTTGACACTGTAACTGTGGTCCTTGTTCAGTTAAAGGCCAGCAGTATGTTTTACAATAAGCCTATGTTGACACATTCCATTTGAGTGGAATTTCTCCAATTTCTCTTGGGATGTAATGAAAAACAAGCCAATGCCACTGAACGGTTGCGATTGCTGTACGATTCTGCAAACACAATATATTAAGCATCGTGCTTATTTTATTCGATTACACCTAATATAAAAATTATTCTCATTATATCAGACTACTTTCTTTACCTCAGTCTAAAGTACTAGGCGGGTTGGTTTGAACCGCTAATCTCAAATGTCAAATGTCCAGTGAGCAGGAATCTCTGGGGAAAAATACCACGTTGATGCTGGAGGTCAAAACGGAATGGCCAGATTGGTTAGAGAAAGGCAACAATAACTTAAATAGGCACTTGATACAACTGAGGTATGGAGAAGAATCTCTCTAAATGCATAAAGCTTGAAGCAGATGGGCCACAGAATCAGACCTTCTCAGCCAAAATTAAAAAACAGAAAACCTAAATCCTGTAATGATATTTCTGATTTTATATGTTCGAAGAAAGAAGAGTCTTGACAGAAAAATATGTTTTATTTGTAGTGTTGATACTTCAGTGTCAGACTATCTGGGAGCAGAGAACAATTCCAGAAATTTGCAGGAGTTCTGCTTTCTCACACTTTGTTTATTGGAACATGAATGGAGGTGGAGGGATCTGTAAATCCAACCAAGTGGGCTAAATTAGAGTTTTGTTATGATTCTGGACATACTGACACTCCATGCTTGGGCACGACTGACCACAAAAGCACAGGTCATTTGACTAGTAAAATCGTTTCAAATCACTGAATCTCATGATGCGCAGAAATCAGTGTCAGGTGTCTTCATAAAAATCTTCTTATACACGCAGCATGAGAAATTTATCCAAAGTTTGTTTAGAATTGGCTTAGAATGGTTAGAATTTAACTGACTATAAATGGTAACTGCAGTGAATGTAGTAAATCAAACTTTGAATAGTGAAATTACTTTTTTGCCTAAATGTGATAAATATACATTGCTTACAACAATTAGAACAATAAGTAATTAAAAAAGCATGTTGGTTTATTTAATCATCAAGATGCTAAAAAAAGGAAATGAAAAAGTCAAAGAAATGTGGTTGATTATGCAAATGAGATGCAAACTCAATTATCATAATTAAGTAGCAAGTGACATCATTATGGGAGTGAACAGAAGCATGTTAAACAGGACGAAAGTGCCACACATTGAGTGTTCAGTTGACAAGACTGCCAAAACGCATTGGCAGCGATGGGGCATAGACAGGATCAGATTGTCCAGAAGTTGTCATGGGATCCACTCTTGCTCCAGAGCAACTTCGAGCTCAAGAAGTGTTTGTGGACAGCACTGGACAGTTTGTCAGACGTCTTCCTAGTACATCCCAAGCATGTTCATTGCGATTCAGGTCTGGAGAACATGAAGGCCAATCCATGACTTTATGAAATCCACTCTATTTATTATTTTTTCACAAAACACAAATTCGTGAAGCTGCAGAGTCAAAACTGTAATTGTTCTGAGTAGTACTGTACCATTGGTTTGTGACACCCAGGATAAATGAAAATAACTTTTGCTATAGTACATAAATGTGGGTGGGTTTTGCTAGTAAGAGAATTGCAGCCATAATATGAGACCATAGGGGTTGCTTCAATAGTTTACTTTCCAGACAAACTGCTGAAATTATTTCTACTGGCCTGTTCTGCAAAAGCTGTAAAAGTGACCTTGCAGCTAGAGTTGAGACTAGACTCAACCTTCCAGTGTCCAAAGGAAACAAACAGACTCGGAATAGTTTTTGTATCTTTTAAACAGTCTGAGTCTGCTTTCTGACTTCACCAAACTGCTGTTTTTTTCAGAATAATTAGCACTTTTACGTATACATTTGCAATACTCGCTTAAATATGATGGCATGATACTGACAGTTACCACTTTAATCTTCTTGTTACATTATGAAAAACATATTAATTATGTAAGATGTGAGAATATGTGTGGTCATCAATGTGTATAAAGGCAAATTTTGTTAATAATAAGCACACAGTCTTACACTCAGCTAAGTTTTTAATAGTCTGGATTAAAAACAAAAAAACCTTGGCTTCATACCACTGTGGCATAACAGAAGTTTCCATGAGTAAAGCGTCTGTGCGAATCAGTACGCACAGAAGCATAGGCATTACTATGAATGTGTGCACCAGTTTGTGTGTGTGTGTGTGTGTGTGTGTGTGTGTGTGTGTGTGTGTGTGTGTGTGTGTGTGTGTGTGTGTGT
>JAVSBV010020918.1:0-12089 GCA_033117975.1 Parotocinclus spilosoma | reverse complement strand
AAATATAAGTAATCCTCCTTTATCAACTAATTCTGAAATACAGAGTGAAGTCCCTCTCATTCACTTGAATTCAAAATATTGTCACACTGACACCTTGGCTTCTTTCTTATGAACAAGCTCATCCATTTTATTCTCTATACAAAAGTGGATCTCATACAGCTGAGTTTATTTTATTTCCTACAGCATATTTCTGCCTTTCATGTCAGACTAATATTCTGAGAGTTCAAAGTTTGTATGTGTAGTTAGTTTATTGATTCTGTTTGCAGTGTGTATAATTAAGCACAATCTTTTGTACTGCATGAAATAATAAAAAAAACAAACATTATAGCAATAATAATATATTACTGTTCTAACCAGACCAGACTTATTATAACTATTGAATAAAGCTAAAGCCCAAAGTTTCCACAAAAAGATAGATGTGACATTTCAGAAAAAATAATTTTGATAATTTCAATAGTATTCACATAATATCTGAATAAAACCGGCTTACCTTAATTGTTGGAATATTAAATAATATCCATTATCTGCATAAGTAGATAATAAGCATAAGCATAAGTTTAAGCATAAGTTTAAGTTTAAGATATAAGCATAAGTTTTATTTAAAAACATCCCTAAAATAAATCACTAAATGGTGGGAAATAAGTTATTTTACATATAACAAAGACTCTTTTTTTAACAGTAATTCTTAAAAAAAAAAAAAAACTCTTAAAAAATCCACATTTATTTCAGGGGTAATTTAACAAAGTTTAATTAAGGTGTCAAACAATTTAAGCAGGATTTAGGCCAGTATTTCTTAAATAAAGAGGTAATTAATTCACGTTAGAGGGAATTAAAAAATCTTAATGAAGAATAAAGAGAAATATGGACATATTTGAGTAAGTGGGTTTAAGGGATATATATATATATATATCTCCATCCATCCATCTATCCATATATATGCATATTTTATTGAATATGTACTTTAAAATATTCTGTTACATTTGTGGGTGGCCAATAACCAAACACGGGACAAATATATCTGATTTTGCACGTAAAGCTTATATATACATAGCTTGGGGTTCAACTGGATGACCCGGGTAAACTTTGGGCACAACAAAGTGTGCAAGACCTGCCGAAAACCTGAGACAGTTGATTAACGGATTAAAGTCTCAGCTTTGGTGTTCCAATGTTGTGGCGAGAACCTCAAAAGCATGTTTATGAATGTTACTTTTATATGGTAATAATTACAGGCATTAATACAAAGACAAAATCATCCAGTATCCAAATCTTTCCTCAGCTATTAGATTTTAATCTCTTAAGCTGACTTAAATAACTTGGTACAAAAGCTTGAAGTTGTCAGCAGAGTTAATGGGTTCAAAGCTAAAGCTAAAGGAAAAATACCTGGTGGCTCCCAGGACTACATTTATGTATCGTAACAGAAAGAAAGATCTTCTGAAATACAGTACTTACCAAAAATGGGGGATATTTAAAAATTAAATACTCCATAATGAAATATCCCAATTTTTTTTTTAATCAGTCGATGGGATGTGAGAGTTATGCAGCTGACGAATGGAGGCTTTCTATTGACAGTTTAAAGAGAAGTCTAAGGTTAGTATTGCTTCATAATGGCAATAAATTAGCTTCTATTTAAATTGCTTACTTGGTAATTGAGAAATAAACGTGTTTAGTGTTACAACCCTGATCAGAACTATTCTAGAGCATCCAAAAAAGGGAATTTTTTAACCAACAATTGAAATTTGCACAACTATTGCCTTCTTGGTTAGACAATAGACTTGTTTTGTTTAGCACATATATTATGTGCAATTCTTGTTTGGGAAAATAATGACATATTGCATATTTGTAATCAACACCTTTCATTCAACTTTTTTTCCCCAAATGTAGACCAGTGTCATGAGTTCACTATATTACAACATTGAGACATAAAGTGCACTTTTTTTGTACCTGCATTTTCCTTTTCCCTCATTTGTTTGCTAGGAGGTTCGTCCGTGTCCCAAGGGGTGGACTGGTTAATGGGCGTCTGCCCCCATCTGACGCCAGGAGCCAGAACAGGTCCTGTGCTGTGGTTCTCTCCTGCTGCATGTGCAGGGACCTGTTTCAAATGAAAAGAGTAAACCAGCTAAACAAAACACCCCGCACTTTAATTATCATCTGCAATCCTCAATTACTCGGCATGTGTCAGGCACTGGTAGATCATTGCGCTTTCTTAATATTCCATTCCCCTCTCTTGTTTAATTATGCTGCCACTCTAGTTCAGGGCCATCAATAATGCAGGAAAACCCAAGGTCGGCCCCCAGCAATTTGACTTGGCAAAAGAATAAATCTATATACAGAACATTTTACTAATTAATTCTGCCTCTTACTGACTCGAAATCGAAGTGAGGACATGATAGAAGAGAAACCATTCTGCACTTATTTAACGAGATTTGGTCACTTCACCACCAGTGAAAAACAGCACACACAAGCATTCTCTTCGTAAGCATAACACTACACTGCAATGTCGGTAAGTGCATATATCACATTAACTGACAGCACTTATTTATTTTGTTCTCCAGCATCATTACCAGTAACACAAGCAGATATATTACAACTGTTCCTGCTGAGTTTTGGAAATATTTATCTGGATTATTAATATGGCAGGTTTGAAAGCCAAAGCATCACAAACATGGAAACATTCACACAATAACCACAACCATATTTAATATGCGGGCAGTAGACTTAAATTACATTACATGTCTATTTACCCAGCATTACAATTTACAGCTTACGTAAATGAATACCGATCATGATCTACAATAAAAGCCCATTAAGCAGTGCATTAGCTATCATATTCAGTACCAGGCTTTGGATGCAGGCAGAATATTATCCGCTTCACATGTGAGATGAGAGCAAATGACAAATTACAAACAAAGTACAAACATCCAAGAAGATTGAATAATGCTAATTTGGTCAACACACGGCCGGTAGCTTTGAGTATAGATAAGACTTATTAATTATGCATTCTGTACTGTATAATAAACTATACATAACATAAGCAGACAGAGGGCCTCAAAATGACACCAATTTGGGAGATAAGAGTCTATAACGGCAAACGAGATAAGAATTTAATTTGCAGCAGGTTGCTTTAACAGTGCGCAATATAATGATAAGTCCTATTTCGGGTTAAATATTTGCTCTGTACATAACTGGAAATCTTTATCAGCACCCAGATAAATGTGCCTGTGCTGGCCTGTTCAATTACCATGTGCAAAGCAGCACAGTTCATCTGATGCTCTAACAATGGCCCGGACTCTATTCATTTGAATTTAAATTTAGAGCTGTTGTAAGGTCTAAAGTTCATTGTCATTCACCGTGAACCCTTGCGCAGCAGCCAGAGCCAAAGCTGACAATCATTCTCGATAAGAAAGCTGCCAGCTTGTGGAACAGGGAGCTGAATATTCATTTTATTGTCTGTCGTACAACCCAGAAGCAACACAGTTCTCGAAATAAAAGAACAAATACAAACATTCCAATCAGAAACTATAGCTAATCATCCTGTCTCATCCCCCTTTATCCTAATCAGGTTCACGGAAGAGGGTCATTCTGCACAAGGTCCCATTCTATTGTAATATTCTGTAACTGCACCACCTGAACTGTATGGAGATACAGAGCCTTGGAGATTCAAACCCAGATCTCTGGTAAGCTGGATTTGATCAGTGGAGCTGTAACAAATACTAAAGTTCATTTTAATACGCCTTTAGGAAAGATCTCAAGAGATATTGAATATCCTCTGGCATTAATAAAGTAAGTCCATCTATCCAACTTTCAACCCATTTCTCTAACGATCTACCTCTCTACCCATTTTACACTCAATGACTTGACCAAGACATTCCCAGTAGAACTTTGCCCAGAATATCACATTTTGCCCACCAGCTTGTCTTCTGCCCTCAGTGCACTGTGTTGTGAAACATTCCTCTCATAACCAACATTACAAATATATGTGACTTGGCCCACAATAACCCTCTGTTGATTCAGACAAGACAGGATAGCCTTTGTTGGCCTTTTGACTTTGCAAGTCTTGCACAACCAACAACTTGCTGCAAGTTTGTTGTCCGCTAGACCCAGTTGTCTAACTATAATAACTTTGCCTTTGTCAAACTCCATGCCTTTACAGTTCTCCTGTAGCCAACGTGCTCAATAACAAAACTGACCAGCCAAAAATAGAGACAGGGCTTATTGTTTAACATCAGAATCAAGACCCCACACACATGTTCCAAAACCACTTGAAAAGCTCTCTTAATGAACAATGGCAGCTATATCAGCATAGCATAACCCTTTGTTTTGTACAAAAAAAAGTGTAGAAAATAACGTGCGAAATATAGTGCATATACCTTGACATGCGCAGTTGTAATTAGATATATAACCAGTATTCAGTCTATGAGACGGGTCGAATAAAGACTTTGCATCAGTCGAATTACATTTCTAATTGTGTTCAAAGAATGCATGAGCAAGTCATCAACTTTGTTAGAAATTAAACAAGTTTTAATGTATTACTAAAAAGGACCAACAACAATATTGTCTTTAAAATGACAGTGTGTTTGTTAATTGCAAATATAATAGCTGGGAATCATTTAAATGCTGCATGACCCTATTCTTTTTTCAACCAACATCACGATAATGTTACTGTGGCTGATAAAATGTATCCTTATAATCATATTCTATTATAAAGCCAATACAAACAAAAGCAACTAACTGAATTATGTTCAGGTGCTCTAGTTATACAGTTCAGCTACAGACACACAGACACACAGACACACAGACACACAGACACACAGACACACAGACACACAGACACACAGACACACAGACACGCTTTGCTATGATGGTGTGCATGTATGCATAAATCGATGGTGAACCACCTCATGAAATTAGGTAGGTAATACAATCATTAAGCTATGGCATAGACAGGGTGAACCATGTCCTTCCCTAGACAATCAAAGTCAAATAAAAACAGCCTCAAATAACAAAAAATAAGTTTTAACTTGTACAGCTATTATTTTAACTTTAAAAGCAATAAATCTTTAACCACTTACAGCAATACTGTAAAGGGACATCATTAAGTACTTCTAACAGTGGTATATCCTGAATTTTTGGCACGCTGTGTAAAAATGGGTATGCAGTTGGGGTTTTTAACAAAACCACCAGTCACCATTACTGGCACCCCTGCTATGTGCAATCTCCCTTTGCCAGTACTGCGTTCAACTTTAATGCTGGATGAGCTTTAAGAATTTCTCCAGATCCTTTAGGGACCTTGACTTCAGACTCCAGTTCCACTAGCATCAAGCAAACTCCAGACGCTTATATTTATGCATGGATTACAGAAAAAGCTTTCTTCTGGAACACCTACCAATGGCTTGTTGGCATGGAGTTGGTGTCTAATTGCAGACTTGATGAACCATCTTCTGCAAATTTCCAACCATGAATCTTGGGATATACCCCCTCAAACAATCTTCCTGGAAATAAGCCCAGGCAGAAAACACTCGCGCCATCTTTCAGGCAGTGCTGTTACAACTCTGGGTGATTTAGTCTTCTGTATTACTGTTAAACAAAGTATATGAACTTAAACAGGAAAATGCCTATTTATTGTAGTAATTGTCTGCTTTAGTCCAGTGAAATTTATTTGCATAGCACATTGTACAATGCAGCATTTGCTCAAAGAAGCCTTATAAACATCCAGAGTTGTACAGAACATCTCAGGTTCTGTTGGCCATTACTGTTTTGAAACCAGGGTCCATGGGTACCCTCACAACACTTGCAGTTATTATCTCTACAGTATAGTGCTCATTATCCACAAAGATGGAAATATTTTCCTGAAAAGCTCACCAGATGCCCCTAAATTTTCTCTATTGCGTTGCTTTAGAATTGTCAAAACTGACAATATGTAATGATATTTGCACGCCAAAAGCAACCAATCGCTGCTTACGTGCTGCGAATCCCATTCTCGTGTGCAAGCTCTACCACCATTAGTCAAATAAGCCATTTGAGATGGCAGTCCTCCACGCGTCTAATCCAACCAGTGCTGGCCAGAATCACAGTCTGCCTCCCAGAAAGCCCCAGTGCAGCATACAAGCTGTCATGCTCTTATTTGCTATTCCTATTTCTGCTGTCAAATTTGAAGTCTCCTCTTTAGCACTCACATGGGCTTGCATCTACAAAGACAAATGGAGAGGTAACATTGATATCTCTGTGCAAAGAGGTCTGGGCAAAGTAGGCCCCTTCATCATAGCAGCTCTATTGGATCCTGAAAGAGCATTTTGGGAGAGCTGGATGAGTTTGGAATCTGAGAGCTAAGCCCATTTTTAACTGATTTGTTGCTTTGCTGCTTCATGCAAAGTGTCAAGATACCCAGCTATCTGTAAATACAGAAAAGTGAAAAATAAAAACTGTACAATTGCTTTTTCTCATTACATTTTTCTAAGAGCTGCCTATGACAGTACTGTAGCTGACCAGGAAGATAAACATTTCGGAATACAGTTTCTGTGTATTGTTGGATTCCCATCGTAGGCCAGCATAAAACAGGGACTAATTGTATTTGGGGCAGCAAACAAAGGAGTACTACCGTACTTAAAATAGAACAGGAACATACACCTATGAATCTTATTTACAACTTGTTACAAATAAGTAGCAAAGAGTCATACAAACAAGTAACTTGCACTTACGTCAGCGTTAGAATTGTCTCTCGTCCAAATGTGAGCTAACGAGCAAGCAAACATGCGTACGAGTAACAGCGCTGTCAACTTTTATTAGTGGGAAGTAGCTACTTGAAAGTCACTTAATGTTAGGTAATAGTTCTAGTTTGCATATTTGTGATGTCATCGCATCATATTTACATGCTGTCTAGAATCAGAAGGTGTCAGTCATTTACATCTCGGTGCTTCTCTCGTACTCTCTGTACAGGATAAAACAAAAGAACTACCTGCGCATTACCAATAAAGCTATGTGCATATTTCAAAATTACACTAGTCTGTACATATTGATGTGTTGAAATTAATGAAATTATTAAATAGAGCCGTGATAACTGAGTGTGCAGCCCCATCTCAGAGCAGAGGAGACATACAGAGAGAGAGAGAGTAAGGGAGAGAGAAAACTAAGAAAGAGAGAGAAAAACAGTGTCTGAAACGTCAGACAGTTGACAGTCGACCAATAAGGTGCTATAAGGACTCACGCTCCCTCACGCTCTCTCACTCTCTCTCACTCTCTCTCACTCTCTCTCACTCTCTCTCACTCTCTCTCACTCTCACTCACTCTCACTCACTCTCACTCACTCTCACTCACTCTCTCTCACTCTCTCTCACTCTCTCTCACTCTCTCTCACTCTCTCTCACTCTCTCTCACTCTCTCTCACTCTCTCTAAAAAAATTACTTAAAAAATAATAACTTCAGTAACTAAAATAACTTAAATTACTGCTCACATAATGAATATCCCCTCATTCTTGCAAGCAGTGTATAACAAACTAACAGGTAAAAACCGAAGAACACTTTTCAATGCAAATAGCGTAAAGCATGAACTGAGGACACATTTTGAATAGGTAGAAGCTGGAATAGCTGGAATCAAACCACAGGGGCCAAAGCATAGATGACAGATGTCAGCATTTCTAGTCAAAGCTACACTGCAAACACAGTGGTTTAAAATGTGTTCGAAGAGTGAGCGGGATTCCCACTAGATAAAAGTGGCACGTCTACAGGTATGTGGAAGGAAGAGCAAAATTCAGGGAAAAAACACTGCTAGCAGAGCAGCAGCCACTGTAAAAGGCTTCTAAGGAACCAGCGTTAATCTTGGATCTTCTTATTTATGACACATCAAATAAAGTCGTTCTTTTCTAAAAACCACCTCAGAGAACACTGACTTATTAGATAAGACCTGTACAACTGTGAGATCTCATTTTGATTAGTATACAGACAGGCTGAGTTTTAACAACTCTGTTTCAATAACTTTTAACTAAATGTTAGTCAATAATCTGGTTGCATTTTGATGGCTGTTGTTGTGTTGCACCGTTTTATCTATTGTAATAGTTTTATGAGCAAGCACGATCAGATACTGGCAATTCAAAATATTTGCATAACGACTGGCAAATATTTCCTCTAAGGACCCTTCGTTCATTGCATCTCTTCATGTAGTGAATGATTTCCAAGTTTGAACAGCACTCTATGCTCTCTATGCATACTCTTGACGGCATGTTTTGCATAATGCCATTTTAATACATCTAAATGGGAGTGCACTTTGCTGACAAAATGAAACATTTTGTAATGCTGAGCAGCTGAAAGAGGGCTGCCTGCAGACAGAAGCTGAAATACTTGATAAACTTTACAGCATCTTGAGACGAGTCCAAAAAAAGAGTGATGATTAAGGGAGAAAATTAAATGGAAGCTCTGTCTGAGTTTGTGCGTATCTGAGTTTGTGTGTGTGTGTGTGTGTGCGCGCGTGTGCGTGAGAGAGAGAGAGGTAGAGAGAGAGAGAATCTCAAACTATGCTAATTCCCTCTCACACATACACTCCTGCAGTATCTATTTACTAAATCTAATCTAAACGTGAAATGCCTGCAGATATTCAGCAGACTCAGTAGTGCTAAAGCTACCAGCCTACATTGATAGAAATAATAATGAGCAGTAAGCTTGTGAGATATAAAAACCTAACTGTCCTTACTTCCTACATCATACTTTACCTTATTCAGTCACAATACACAGTTAGGCTAACTGCATTTACTAGTACATATTTGCCTTTGTTACATTTTTAGTTTTAAACATTAATTACTTACACACATACTCTTTACATTGCTAGATTTGCATTTGGGCTACTGTCTTCTCTCTAGTGTTGTTAGATTTACTCAAAAACATTCTCTATAAATGTGAGTTGATGGTCCAAAATTACTATTGGCTTTTAAACCGGCCTGAAAATCTAGTGGTAAAGGTATGTGCTATATAACAACCAAATTATGTTCTGTGAAACTAGGTCATTGATCAAAATGGTCATTGCCAGAACACGGAGCCAAAAAGTATTTTTATGCTACTGTAATGTAAATACAATATAAAAAGTATTTTCACAAGAAACTGTGCAAATGATACGCAAATGTCCGACAGAACGCTACTATTTACACAGTACCATCTCTTCATAAATTACATAACACTGTGGTTCATCAGTTACAAACACACATTATTAATCACAAGTACTGTAGAAAATAGAAATTCACACAATAGACTATGAGCATACCTCACTGGCTGCACTCAACCAAGAGGGGATGAGTCCCCTTGAAGAAACTAATTCTAGAACAGGCAATACAGTTTTGAAGCACTTTAAGTAGCTAAAGTAAATCCAGCAGGGTAAAGGGTAAATAAATAGGTAAATCTAGTGTTTTAAGATGTCACTGTGTGACACTTTGCATGTGTTACCAGCATTAAACATATCTGTTATCTGATGCGTTAATAATCATTTGACCCTTGTCAAAGTCACTCAGGACAGTTCACTTAGCATTTAATATATACCAGAAATCTGTGTCTTCTTAATTCTGTCAGAGCTCATAATTAGATTTTTGTTCCTGGTCAAGGTTGTGGGGGCTACAGTGCATAGCCCTAGAGAATCAGAATCAGAACACAGCGACAGACATAAGATTGAAAGAGACCAACGAGACTCAAACCACTTGTGGTGGGCAATAATTAGTGGCTTTGTGGTCATAATGTTCATAATGGTCAAAAACACCCATACAGTGCACTGCTCACAAAAAGGAGGGGATATTTCAAAATGAATACGAAGAGGACCCCACAAGAACTGCTGGACAATCCAATTCTGTCCATGTGCCATCACTCCCAGTGTGTTTTGGAAGTCTTGGGTGATCATACACCCTACTAAACAGTCAATGTGGGGCACTCTCTTCCAGTTTGACATGCTTCTGTTCACTCCCATTAAACTACTACTTGCTACATCATAATTGAGTTTGCATCTCATTTGCTTAATCAAGCAACTTTTTGCTTTTCTAATGATCTTGCTTAATGAAATAAAATCGAATGCTTCTTATTGTAATAACTTCATATACATTTTGAAATATCCCCTAATTTTAGTAAGCTCTGCACATTGCTCCCAGTTAAATATAGCTTATTCACCAAAAACGTGCACTTTTTTTAGGCAAGTGCTAAACTGAAGTTAAAACATTTATTTAAAAAAAAAATAATAAAAAATAAAACATTTTATCTATAGTTTACTGTGATTTTACAGACATGCTGTCTTTACAGCTGATCTGTGTTCTTGTGTGAGAACTTTCTCACCAAAATCCTTCAATATTGCACAATTTAATTATATGTCATTCTTTTGTCTCTGATTAGGTAAGTAGTGCATCCAGGTGATCTTTCCTGCATAAAATATTCACTGTATGAGGCAGCCTGAAGCGACTGCATAATCATTTATTAAACTCGTACAAATCACCTAATCTATGAAGAAGGCTCTGCCAGACTAACCGGAGACAAATTGAAACATTTTAATTTTGATCTTATGAGCTAACCGCGTTAACAAAATAACACTACCTCGACACCGCAGGCATTTCAGAGCTGATTTTACTCAAGTCGTTTTTTGGAAAAGCAGAAACATTATACATGAATGCTTCCTCAAAACATAATGATGGAAGGTTTCTGGTCAGCTGTTGCAACACAACGCAATTTTGCAAAACTGTGGGATAACTGAATATTTTAGTAGGGTGTTGGCTACTGTTTAAGTAAGACACATGTACTTCATACACTAAAAAAAAAACAGGAACAGGCACCTTAAATACCAAAAGATTAAAAAAAGGACGTTTCGCACAATCATTCATCGTATAATAGCCATGCAAATCTTCGTTGAGCTGGCCAAGTTTTTATATATATATATTGCTTCTGTCCCTGGACTCATATGTACTAAAATAAGCAATATATATCACCCTCGAGGAAGTATACAATATGCAAAATGCAGGTGTATATTGCATTAGATCCCACACTGTCCTTAATCCAGAGGGTTGGGATCTGCAGCTGCATCTCTCAAGCACCTCACTTTAGCTTTCTGAACTGAGCTTTTGTTTGACACTGATAATGGACTGCAAAGCTGATTCTTGATCTGTGATGGATGGCACAGATATGAGGAGGGAAATATCATATGTGAGGATGTGCTGTGGTGGCTGCCGGTCACTCAGAATGGTTTACAGAAATTGACCCCAAGATATTCTACAGCTTTATCCTTTTTTTATTAATTTTTTTTTTTTACTGAAAGCAGCACTGCATTTAGAGCAAATACATGGATCTAAACGCAAAAACGGCAGCAAATGGCATAAAACCTGAGGAGGATTGCCAGTCCATCACATCAACCTTTTTTGCCTTTGGAATGGGAGAGGAAAAAAATATACAGAGCATGCCCACATAAACGTGGAGAGAACATGCAAACTCCATACAGCGCTTTACCTGACATACAAGCACATATAATACATTTGTACTGTAATTATTTTAGGCTGTCGTCTTTATATGTTTCATTAGAATTCACCAGACAAACGTTCTATGCAGATTCGTGAGTCATCGCTGAATATCACTTTCATGCAATCATCCACGCACCATAATGCTGCTCTTTAGCCCACTGTAACCTTGTTTTCTTCTGTTAGCCATTTTTTTCTGCCTGTTCTAAACACAATTCTCAATTCATTCGGGTGATTTCTTGCAGTTCCATCACAAAAGCTGACTCCTGCTTTTGCTAATTTTGTGCCTTTTCTATTTTCAGGGTAAATTGCTCTCTATTTTCAAACCCGTTGCTTTGGCATCCTACTGGGTCTACTTGCAAGTTTATACTTGCACTAGATCTCAGCAGTGGCGTAGGTCTCAACTCAACTTAGCAGGGGACAGTTTGGGCTAAATCTGCATATCCGTGAAGTCATCACGCTGTATTTACATGCTGCCTAGTTCCAGATGGTATGCTTCTCTTCTACACTCTTTACAGTATCATCCAAACAAACTATGTGCATGTTTCAAAAAAACAGCACGCACACGCACGCACACGCACGCACACTGAGACAAACACACACAGACACACACACACACACACACACACA
>JAVSBV010020907.1:0-12090 GCA_033117975.1 Parotocinclus spilosoma | reverse complement strand
AAAACTTGTTTGCAAATTTATTTTTCAATTAACAAAGTTCGTAAGCAACAGTAGTTCTTGTTTGTACGTTCGCTATATGTGTAAATCGTACAATGAAGGTTTAATAAACATTTAATATGTTACATAGCACGTCCCGTCATGTTCATTTAATCGGACCAGCCGGTTATTAGGACCAAAACAATTGCTTCCCGATGTGGTCCCATTAACCGGATTTGACTGTATTATGTTGTGGGAAGGATTTTCTTCACTGTTCAATTTATCGATATTGAAGTGAAACCTGTTGCTGCCAAATACATCTAAAATCTCAATGAACACCTGAGCTGGATGGCAAGGTGGTGCGAAGGAATTTTTTTCTACAAAATTAAACAATTATCAGACGTTCTTATCCAGAGCGACTTACTATTGATACAGTCTAAGAAATTGTGGGTTAAGAGACTTGCTCAAGGACCAAACAGCAGCAGCTTGGAAGGTGGGGTTTGAATCCTGAACCTTTTGGTTCGTAGTCCAGTTTTTTTATCCCCTAGGCTACCACAGTCCCACATCTAACGGTCTTCCTTCAAGAGGGGTTATATGTATGGCTATTGATGCTGCTGTGATTTTAAATAAACAAATAAAAAGACAACCTTCTGCAAGGCATTGCTGGTTGAGTATCAAGTAATCATTCCAGTATCTTAGACTGGTAGCCAGTATACTCACTGCCTCAGCGTTTCAAATCGTAACAACATACTGGTGTCGAAAAGGCAACCTCCAGTATAAGGTCTTTGCTGATGTTTCAAGGAGGCATCGCATTCGAAATTGTTGTATAGTGACTTAATGTATGTAAAAATAATGTAATCATAATATACAGATGATTTATTTGTAGTATTATTTTGTATTTGCACCTAGATGGTTAAGTTCTTAACCATACACGAAAACAAACTTAAATAACAGGCTCTGAATATACGGTACTCAGACGAAGAGGGTGAGACTGACCCGGAAATGTAGTTTAATACACCCCAAAAACAGTTGCGCGTTCGGCCACCCACACATCAAATCCCACAATCCAATGGGCCAAAATATATGCGCAGTAGTTGGACCGGCTCGTTAATGGTGCCCGTGTGAGGGACATTCGGATGACTTTGGAGCGTTTTTAGCAGCGCGCCGGAGCAGCGACTTCATTCATTTTGGCAGGCAGCAATGGAGGCTCTTATTCCTGTCATTAACAAACTGCAGGATGTATTTAACACGGTGGGGGCTGATATTATCCAACTGCCGCAGATCGCTGTAGTGGGGACACAGGTAACGTTAATGCGGGTTTTACTCTCGTTAGCCTTAGCCACTGAGATAACAGCAGTGCGGGATGTTTGTATAAAAATAGCACGTTTGGCGTATTTGTGTGTTACACGCACTCGTGCAGTACAATGTTATGTACTATGTACATCAAAACGCAGTCGCGTGTTTTCTAATTATAGTTACTAGCTAGTTACATTCAGCTAGGAAGCTAACCAGCTAGCTAAAGTACTGAGCACTGACTGTGTAAACGTCAGCGCGAGCTCTGCTTCAAACTGCTTAACCCAAACCAGGAGTTTAATAGTCAGTACCTTATGTTTTAGAGTAGCATTATTGCTGAGTGGAAAATAAGGCAGTGCGTAGACAAACCTCAGTAATCTTTCTTTAGAAACATAATCACACCCTATTTAGTGCACTGCAGGTCCAGTTGAGAGCCATTTGGGACACAGCAGTGTGAGGTTTGCACGTGAGGGTTTGTTCTGCACTTCAATCATTATCCCTTCTTGATAAGTGTGTGTGTGTGTATATATGTGTGTGTGTGTGTATATGTGTGTGTGTGTGTGTGTGTGTGTGTGTGTGTGTGTGTGGTAGGTAATATGGGGCATTCAGGTTTCAGGGTTACGTCTCTGGACTACTAATCAGACCGTTGTGAGCAAACCTCATATTGTTGGGTGATCATGTTTTGTTTTTCAAAAAAAGGACACTAAGGGCAGAATAGGGACTGGTAGTGGATAATGTACTGGACTATAGACCAGAAGGTCCAGGGTTTAAATCCCAACTCTGCTGCCGTTGTGTCCCTGAGCAAGGCCCTTAACCCACAATTGTTTGGATTGTAAGACTATTAATTGTAAGTCGCTCTGGATAAGGGCTTCTGTTAAATGATATAAATGTAAATGCAGTCAGGTGTCTGTAGTCAGTTTGTCCAGGTTCCTAAAAACTGAAGTTTCTGTTAGTATTTTTGAAACGGCATTGGATGTTATTACCTTCCCTCTCCTATTCATTATTACAAAATTGTAATTCCCTTTATTTTATGTGGACATTGAAAATTGTATGTAATCTGTATCATATTGGTGAATTTATGAGGTACATCTTGCTAGTACCGGTTGGACACCATTTACGTTTCAAAGCTGCACTGCTGATTTGTGGCATAGAACAAAAAAGCTGATGAACTGGCAAAGAAAGCAGCTGAAAATGAGATCAACTGCTGCCACAACCCTCTGTAGAAACTCATGACGAGAGGAATGCAATCGTAACACAAAGAGTAATCAATGAAATTAGTACACTGCCTGGCTGCAACCCTAACCAGCACCGTAAAAGACGACAGGGTCAAACAGTGCTAACGAGACGAGACTAAGCTTTGACCCGCCGACACCTCCAATTTGGGGAAGATCTCAGGGGAAACTGCTGTAAAGGCAGCAACATGAAAAAAAACCTCTCTAAACAAATTGAACTAAGAAGGTTAGAACACATTCTATATTGCCTTAAGATAAAATGCCAGTTGTAGCATGTAAATCTTTCCTTTGCTTGCTGTCCACAGTCCCGGTTATTTGGAATTTAGCTATGAGGGGTGCAACAGTGGTGTGTGATATTGGTGGTGTTTTTGGGTGTCTGTTGTAGAAGTCAGTTGTTACGATACAGCTGTGTGTGCAGCTGCCTTCCCTGGACATCAGAATCATCAACTCCATCTTCACTTACCTGTGATAAACAACAAACGTTTTGACCTTTGTGTTGATAACTTTTGTACCACAGATAGATATTGCAAATATGATTGCTGCCACTGATTTCTGAGACAATTCTGGTCTCCTTTACTATGCTAAATGTTACCTTGCCATTGGAAAAACTTGCTCTTTATCCAAAACGGCTGTGTTCAAGATGGGAGCCATGTTTCGGCCATAGTCTAAAAGATAGACCTAGTGGTATTGAGATATGTCATTTTTCCTTTTGTTTCTGAAATAAAAGGGTGTCCTGTGGCTTCTGACTCATTCTGTAGAACTGAACTGTGTAGGATCATCATCACTGGGCATGGACAATGGACGGCCTTTACCTGGTTGGTTAGTGTCAGAAAAAAGTTGTTTTCACATAGAAAATACGTTTTCAAAAATATTCTTATACTAGTTCTCCTTATGTGTCCAGATGTACTTTTGTGACATGCATCACTTACTTCTGCGAGATGTAAATCTGTATGGGTGTGTATCATATTCCGCATTTCCAAAACAATAGCACTATCGTAGCTAAAACCAGTGGCTCATGTTGATCTGATCACTGTAACCTACCGCACCCTGTGCATGCAAGTAACAAATGTGATATCAGTGTGTGTGCACCAGTGTTTGAGTTCTGTTTTTAGAAAACACACCAACTGCATAAAACCCATTACCAACTCATGCAGGGTTTGTGTGAGATGATGTGTTAAAAAGTATCTGTCTGAGGAAAAACATTAGAGACAGAATGGCGTTTTTGAAAGAAAATTGAACGTTGTATTCATGGTGGTTCAGAAGAGTTGTTGTATGATTGAATCATGTCTTAATAGGCCTAGTAAGAAGACTCCGTCTGTACCATGGTTAAATGTGAAGGAAGTGGTGGAAAAGAGTGGGAATCCTTTTGTGGTGCTGGTGAGCTGCTTCACATTGAAAAGTCAGACAAAGGTTTGGTAAACGTTAATGGTAACTTCCCATAGTTGGAATTTTGAGAACTTTCTATAGAGAAGCAACTGGACATTATTATTTAACAGAGCAAAATTCCTTATCACACTGTAATAAAGGGGCTTGGTCTTTCCTCACTGGTCCCAGTCCTTGTACTGTTGCTCATTCCACATCAGAGGGCAATAACTCCCACTCCCTTCCTCTGGTTGACTGTTTTTCCACCCAAACGTTCCCGTCACTCGTCATTCAGTTTGCAGGATGATGTAATGCTGACACACACATTCTTTATTTTAATCAGTACTTTTATTTATATGTGAAAGTGTCTTATGTTATAGCTTTACATGTTCTCCTCATGTACACGTGGGTTTACTCCAGGTACTCTGGATTCTTTCCACAGTTCAATAACGTACTAGATATTTATAAAGCTGCTTTGAGACAATGTTCCAATGGAAAGGTGCTGTAGACTTTGATGTGACTTGATTGGAGAACATCTGTCCCATGTTTTTGGCCTGGTCAGAGTCCAAATATAAACCTTATAGAAAATATTTGGTTTCACATGAATCACAGATTAGCCGCTGTTCCTCAATTGTTTAAAGCTTTGGCTCAATCGACCACAGCTAACACAAAACAGTTAAAAAATGTGATACATTACAAAATGTTACACTTATTTATTCGACATACACTTTCATCCAAGACGGCTTGTCATTGTTCTGAGTTTGGGGTTTTGCTTAAGGGGCCCAACATTGACGGTGACATTTGGTAGTGCCTGCATTTGAGTTGTAAATCTAGGGTAATTTATAGCATGCATCGTTAACCCACCCAAAATGGTATTTGTTTACATTTTATATTGGGTAGCACCTCCGCCTCTTACAGCAAGGAGGTCCTGGGTTAATACCCAGGGGGTCCTTTCTGTGTGGTCCCTGTATGTCTTCTCTGTGTCTACATGGATTTACTCCGGGTAGTCCGGTAACCAGTACCCCACTGATTTTAGAAGGAAATCTTATTTGCCTTTGAGACTATTGTCCATGATTTGCTATTTTTCTCTGAGTGATGATCTTATTTTGGTTCCATTTACTGGACCTGATAAACCTCTTCACATGTCCTACACAAACCTCACATCTAGGTCCTTTGTGTGTTTCAGTCATCCAACTGTGGTTGACATTAAACCACAAGGCACTGCTATTTTTGGATGTGACAGATTTTTTAACCTTTGGAGCTCATGAACAGTGTTTTGGGCTTTAAAGAGAGTAGAGTATTAGGTTTGTAGGTTTTGCAATGCAATATTAAAAAAATACTCTGTCCTTTTGATATTGTAACATGTCTGAAGGGTGTCAAATTGGATTTGACATAGTTTCCATTCACAGAGACCTAATAACCTGATGTGAAAAATCTTTCTTTAAATAACCACTCACAACTAACTAAGTATAACATTGTGACATCACTGTATATCACTCTGAATAAACCGGAAGGGTAACAAAGTAAAGGTAAAACCAACAATAACAGGTATGTGGAACCATAGCAGAAAGATGAAACGTTCATAAGATATTGCCTTAGTTGCTGTTTTGATCTTGATGCTGGAGAATAAGCTAAAAGATTTTAGCTGATGACTGTCAAGGCCATAGCACATTTACATTTTCATACTCCTCAAACCATTTCTTAGTGTTATGTGGTTGGATTGATCATTATATTGAAAAGATGGAAATGAATCTGTGATGCAGAGATCTCATTAACCACTATTAGGGTTCTTTTACCAGTTAGATTTGGAAAGTACACAGTACAGGCACTCCCTTTGTGTTGAGATGATTAGGCCAGACGTTTTCTATTGCTTGTTTCTCGGATGTCCTTACTTAAGAATCTACTGATGAGGGAGGAAAAAAATCAAAATAAATAGTTATTTTTCAGCACTTTTCAATTTCTCGAGGACTATGTGGAATCAAGGAAGGAGGAAGAAATACATAAATTAATACATTTTTATTTTAAAATAACATTTATTTAACCTACAATTAAATTGAAGTTAATCTGCTAAAAAAATTTAAATGAACAGAAAAAAACAGTTGGCTATCCATTGGAGGGTGGAAAAAGATTTTAAGAAATCTTAAAAAAAATTTTTTCTCAAATTTCAACCATTGGTGCTGCCAAAATGTTTGGGTTTTTTTTGTATTCTTCAAATATCGTCGGCGGATCCGCGAAACCAGCAATAAAAAAAGTCTGGCCTTACTTGCAAACGAAAAGGAAGTGTAAACGAGAGCAATATTCTTGCACTGTAAAACCACTGTAGAACTTAAGTTATGTGATTCAACACCAAAATAGTATTCACTCAGTCATAAGTTACTTTTCATTCATGCCTCGGGTGGCACAGTGGCTCTGTGGGTATCACTATTGCCTCACAGCTAAAAGGTGTGTCATATGGGTTTACTCCGGACACTCTGGTTTCCACCCAATGACATGCATTAGGTTTGTTTATTATGCTTAAAACAACCTTGTGTCTGTCACTGAATGCTTTTTGATGGTGCAAAGAGATGTTAAACAAAATCATTCAGGCATAGGGTAGAGGGGACCGACAAAAGCAGATGGGCTACAGTAAGTAACTATAAATGTGGTAGGTGTGTCTAATAAAAAAAAAAAAAACCAAATTTAGTTGTATAAAACTGGCATTCTGGCATATGGTTGTGCAACGAGAAGGTTTCTTGGTTTGTGGCTGAAGTGTTAATGTTGCATTTCTATCTCTTATTAACAGAGCAGTGGGAAGAGCTCAGTACTGGAGAGTCTGGTCGGCAAAGACCTCCTGCCCAGAGGTACTGGCATTGTGACAAGGAGGCCGCTCATCCTGCAGCTGGTACATGTGGACCCCGAGGACCGGAGAAAGACGAGTCAGGAGAACGGTATGACCTTCTTCCCCCACAGTCCAATAGTTTTTGTCTCATTTCTGTGTGTGTCTGCATGGGCTGACTACATCGTCTTTCGTCGTCTGCCATTGATTTGCCCAGTTTTGGTCAAGCAAGTGCTTATGACACATCAAGAAGACATGTCATGTGGGATCTTCTCTTCTGGAACATTCTCTTGCTTCTTTTATAACCATTTGTTAAACAAGCTGAGTCACTTGTGTAAAGAAAGACATGTAGGGCAGCCTTTGGTTTGGGTATCAAAGCCATTTGTGTCACTAATCTCACTAATTTATCCCAAAGGACTGAACAGGAAATTCAGCATTCAGACCGTAGGCTTATGTGTTGAGGCCTCTAGACGCTGCAGTGCTGTTTGGAGAATCAGTTGTCGCAGGCTAACCCTGTTTTCTCTGTCGTCTCTTTTTAACCACAGACCCCAATTCATGGAAAAATGGACGCCTTTACAAAGGTCTCCTTTTCCATTCCCTTTTCTTGTTTGTGTCGAGTGGCTTCTTTCTTCCCCCCTCCCAATTCTTCTTTTTTTTTTTTTTTTTTTTTTGCTCGCTTATTATTTGGTTGCTACCTTTAAGTGAAGTCCTTGTATTTTTTTGTCTATCAGACTTTTGGCTGATTATATTTGAACACTATGTTGTCTAAAGCAGAGATTATTTCTTTACGATCCCAAAGTACTTGTAGAATTCCTCATTAATACTGATTTTTCCATTAGCATTCGAAACTGTAGCAGAATGTGATTGTTAGAATAGGAAGTGAAAAGTACATAGACTGCTTACCATTCCATAATGCACTGCAGCTGGCTTTGTTTGATGTTTGAGTTTTTATTATGCTTTGGTGAATGATTTGCTTTGGTAACAGATGTAATGTCATGCCACATAATACTACAGCTAAATTAACAAACCAAGTCACTGTCCTGGCAGCCACTATTTTTTCCCCCCATTTTACACCCCTTGGGAAAGACCTCTGGGTTAGTTTGTGATTGAGCCGATTCGAGGACACACTCAGGCTAAACTTTAGACCAGACTTTTTTAATTGCTTGTTTTTCGGATGTCCCTACTTAAGAATCTACTGAGGAGGGAGGGAAAAAAAATAAAAATAAATCTTTATTTTTTCAGCACTTTTCAATTTCTCCAGGACTATGTGGAATCAATACAAGGAAGGTATTTAAAAATAAAATTAATTTAACCTACAATCAAATTAAAGTGAATCTGGGAAAAAATTAAATGAACAGAAGAACACCGTTGGCTCTCCACAGGAGGGTGGAAAAAGCTAAAAAAAAATATATATCTAATTATTATTATTTTTTTAATTTAAACCTTTGGGTTCTGCAGCGGATCCGAGAAATACCAAAATTCTTTTTATTTATTTAGTTATTTATTTTTTTAATTCTTCAAATATGACTCAGTCTCGACCAGGTGAGATAAATCCATTGAGCCAAATTAAATAGATTAATTCCTATACATAATTCATCTCACCTTGCAAATTCTTATTAAAAATAAATAATTGAAATGACAAATCACCTTTACATTGGAAGTAATACTTGTGGCGTGCATTATGTATTTTAAACAGGTCTTGTTCATTTGCCTTGCTTTGCCCCACCTGCGGTAGTTCTGGTCCACCCCTAGGGGGTGTGCAAAGTGTCCCCATGCCTGGATTAAAACCCACACTGCCCATATCATGCACACTTGGGTTGAATGGTGTGTTTCTGACTGTGATAATATTTAACTTTGTATTTACAGGTGTAGATTGTGAAGAATGGGGCAAATTTCTCCACACCAAAAACAAGGTATGCATCTCCATTACAGTTTTGAAATCCACCCTCCTGTGGTTGAAAGGCAATCATGTTGTGCATCAGCAGCTGTGACCACAAAGTGTTTAGACTTCCAGAGAAATATAAGAAAATGGGATTCAAATGAAGGCAAACTGTAACTGTCACTTCACTGAAATGTACATTTTACACTTTGATACAAAGTATTTGTTTATTGATATTGGTTATTATTATAAGGGATGCTAAAAAATGAAATAATTGGAAAAAACTAGTGATGGGCGCTATTCCAGTTATTGTACCATTTTGGATTTTCAGTCCGATATGTATTTATCATATGCTGTGCCCAGTTCCATTGCGAGGTCTGAATTCAGTCATTAATAAGCAAGTACTTTTGTCCATAGTGCATGTATTTCATATTGAGAAAATGATGATAAAAATTTGAGCAAAAGTGCCACAACAAAAAAGTGCCCTGATGATTTGAATGTTTCCATTAAAGAATTACTGCTGAACACTTTTTTTTTTTTTTTTGCACAGATCTACACAGACTTTGATGAAATCAGGCAAGAAATTGAAGCTGAGACAGAAAGAATTTCTGGCAATAACAAAGTAAGAGCTTTATATAAAAAGCACTCATAAAGACGTGGCTGACATGCTGTTAGTATAACTGTTTAACTGGTTGTGCTGTTTATTTTTTTCTCAGGGTATTAGCAATGAACCTATTCACCTAAAGATCTTCTCCCCTCATGTGGTGAACCTCACGCTGGTTGATCTGCCTGGTATCACAAAGGTAAATCCTCCCTTACTGAGGAAATCTGCATCAACCTGTCCTACAAGTCAAAGTCAATTTGGATAACCAGTATGTGTGTTTATGTACAGGTTCCTGTTGGTGACCAGCCCAAGGACATTGAGATCCAAATCCGAGAGCTGATCCTGAAGTACATCAGCAACCCAAACTGCATCATTCTGGCAGTAACAGCTGCTAATACGGACATGGCTACATCAGAGGCCCTTAAAGTGGCCCGAGAGGTCGACCCTGATGGTTGGTCTTACCTCACTCTACCCTCTGTCTCTCTACTTGCAGAAGTTGTCTTACTTTAACCCATTAACAACCATGCTTAACTCGCCTACCGATGGGATGAGATGGGATGTAGGCGGACAGAAATAAGATAAAAAATGTTCAGAAACAATTTTGGCACTTAATGGGTTAAACACGATAAAGCTTATGAGCTTTCTAGACACCATCAGAGTTATGTTCCCGCTGCCACTTTGCCATGAAAAATGGCTACCACACTAAACTTTCTGCCATATATGAAGCAGAATTAAAAGACAACAAAAACAAAACAGTTTCGCTCTCCTCCCTCGTGTTTTAACATATGAATATTCTACATTGGTGCCCAAAACTTGGAGATATTTAGGTTTCCTCAAAGTTTGATGCAGCAGATTTTATGCTAGCAATTTGCATTACCTTTGGATTGGGATGAGTGATCAGATGAATTGCTAGTAACTGAAAAGTCATGAAAATGCCATGAAAAATACCTTATTACAAAAACTACTGCATTTTAGCCTTACAAAAAAGCCTGCTTACATTTCAGTGATGATCAGGTTGGCTCAGGAGAAAAAGGTTAATGATTAAAAAACAGCTGATATCACTGTCATGGTGATTAAAAGAGCAGACTGGCCGTTTTAAAATGGTAGTGATGCTTTTCAGTTTTATTCTGTTAACCAGGGTTACCTCCTAGGAAACCCATGCAGTCGTTATTGTATTGCAGCAAAAGGGTTTCACAGGCAGAGACAGTGCTGTTTATAAGACAGAACCCCAATAACCTATTTATAGAATCATCAAGAACTTCAAGGAGATTGGTTCAATTGTAATGAGTGCATCTAAACATATAGAGACGAAGGCTATTGGAGGGTGGCTTGGTGTCAGGAAGGGCAGCATAGAAGCCACTTCTCTCCAAGTAAAACATCAAGGACAGACTAACATTGTGCAGGATGTGTTGGGATTGCACTGCAGAGGACTGGGATAGAGTTATTTTCTCTGATGAAGCCTCCTTCAGACTGTTTAAATCATCTGGAAAAATGATTGTCCGGTAAAGGAAAGGTGAGCGCTACCACTGGTCCTTCCCAAGGAAGGAAGGGTCATCCCAACAATGAAGCATTCTGAGATCTGTAAGCTTGGACCCTTGTATGGTCCAAAGCAGCTTGATGAGGACTAGTCTAATTGGAAGGGGAACAGGCTGAATGTAGGCTAATACTGTAAATACTAAAACTCACAAAGATTGAAATGAAGCTCAGTTGAAAAGATAATTATGAACTGTCAAATCCAAGTAAATATAAATTTTACATTTGGGTTTAGTCTTCAATAATACTGTATGTTATATATGGTAATTATACTATTTCTATAATTAGAAATAAATAAACTAATCCAATTGTGACCTATGCCTGTACAAAAAGCTTCCACAATAATTCTCTTTATATTTTAGCTTGCAGCACTATATACATATGTTTAAAATGTAGCACCTTTGTCCTACGCTGTTAGGCCGAAGGACGTTGGCTGTAGTGACTAAACTGGATCTGATGGATGCCGGAACAGATGCGATGGATGTTCTCATGGGCAGAGTCATCCCTGTTAAACTAGGACTTATAGGAGTCGTCAACAGGTAAGCACACAGGCTTAGCACTGTGGTCAGTGGTTTTTAAGCTTTTTATTACTGAAGGGGAAATACCTGCTTTGTTCCCAAGCTTTAGTAAACAATGGTGTTTATTATCAAAGCCGTTTTAGAGGAACAAGTATCATTTGACTTGCACTGGATTTTACCACAGGCTCTATCTATTTTTGTATCTCTTTTTGCTTTCTATAAAATGAATCCATTCATGATTTTCCTGGTGGTGCATAAACAAATGGTAATGTTTTCTATTTTTCCACATTGGAAGCCTGCTTTCAGGGCTGGGTTAGGGTTCTGGTTACCTCTCCCTGATCAAGGGAATGTGGGACAGATAAGTGGAATCCCCCAGTGGTCGTACCCTCTCCACCCAAAGAAAAAGATTAGCAGGAAGCGTTTCGACCATAAATATAGCCCTAGGGCTGATATGGTGATAAACTACAGACAAACAAACTCACAGATGATACTCAAGTAAAAGTAGCAGAGTAAATATAGCATGTTGCTATCTAACTCTGATGTTGTTACACCACTACTCTCAGCATTGTAATGACTCTTTCATAATTAAAGCTTCTGTATTTAACCCAGGAGTCAACTGGACATCAACAACAAGAAGCCGGTTGCTGATTCTATACGTGACGAGCATGCTTTCCTTCAGAAGAAGTATCCTTCCTTAGCTAACAGAAATGGAACCAAATACCTGGCCAGGACACTAAATAGGTACGTGCTCCTTTTTTTTTGTTCAGCTTCATTGTAGTTATACGACATTACATTTACAGGGGTTGGACAATGAAACTGAAACACCTGTCATTTTAGTGTGGGAGCTTTCATGGCTAAATTGGACCAGCCTGGTGGCC
>JAVSBV010020896.1:0-12090 GCA_033117975.1 Parotocinclus spilosoma | reverse complement strand
TGTTTAACTTTTTTATCCTGTACCGTCCCAATCATGTGAGTAGTAGTTAAGTTGAGTCCCATCTCACAGGAATCCCGCGGGAATGACGCGGCCCGTGGGATTCCTGAAAAAATGTCAGCCTCTAATCCAGGGTAGAGCTGACCCTAAAGGGTACAAGAGCCTCCTTTCAATTATACAGTTCCCCCATAAAACTTATATTTTTATTCTAACATTATTCTCACTTACATACATCATCCTTACATTCATACATACAATGTTTCATTGGATTGCAACAACTATAACAGCAATTGAGTTTCGTCAATAAATTAACATAAAAATACAGAGAATATAGGTGAGTCTCTTTGCATGGCATCCTTTGTTAACAAAAGACACAGAGGAGTTAGGATCCCATACAGCTCATAATAAAATAGCCCTTATTTTTTGCAAGCAGTGTATTAGGTCAATTGACATCTAATTACAATAAACACGACAACTCTCGCTTGAAAAACCCAAATATCCCAAAAATGTGCTTTAGTTTCCTCAGGTTAGGGTTAGGTGTAAGTACAGGTGTAGCAATAATTAGCTTAAAAAATCGTCATAACACTGGGAAGTCCTCACAAAGTATAGTGAGTCAATAATGTGTGTTTACATGACTGATATTGAGAAAATGTGATCCTGGGGCTACATTAGTGTTGGAATCAAGGATTTGGGAAGTATATAACAATGTAAATTGATGCCCCTGGAAAGAAAAATCTCCTAAATGTACAGGTTGCAAGGAACCCAAAACTGTGTGTAGACATTGCTCCTGGAAACAGAGGACCCTGGATACGTTAGATTGGGAGAACTAAAAACCTTGACAAAATAGGGCTTTGAAAACTCAAAGCTCAGGGGAACGTGCATCCCTGGAAGTAAACTGTATGCTGCTAGTACTGGTGAGTATCTCTTACAGGAGCGCTTTCGTCCCTTGGCACTAAAACTTCTTCTGTACAATGTAGTCTGTCAAGATGATTTTTTTGAGTGCAGGTCCATTGTAGAAAAAATAGGCATAAAGTAAACTCCTATCACAACAAATCCAACAACTTCCATTAGCCAACGGCAACAGCATATTTATTATCCATTTTGATTGTGTTTCATCATGCAAAATAAGGTGCATAAAATACGGGGGAGGAAAAACCCCAGTAATCACATTTAGACAGGTGGTGTGCAGTGCTCCAAGTGCCCTACCTAACCCATCAATTACCAGCAGCTCTGTGTCGTATCAATCACCTGTGGGAGACTCAAACAGATGAGTCGGTTTGATTTATGGTCTATGAATCTTCATTATTATCAGCATGCATTCCCCTGAGGTCGTTGCGGGGGAAACAAGACAGGCTCGATTATGCAGGAGCGACAGGCAGGCCATAGCAGCCGAGCCCAGATTCCCAGATGGGAGTGATGGGGAATCGATTAGGCTCTGTGCAACATCAAAACAATGTAATCACAGTAGCACCGAGCTCCCAGCAGACTTCATACAGGATGGATGAGGGCTGCTTAGCTGTGTAGAAACACCTGCTTATGTGTGTGTGTGTGTGTGTGTGTGTGTGTTTGTGACTGAAAGAAGGGGGGGTGGGGGCAGGGAATCATCATTGTGTCAATCACCAACTGTTCCCACAAGGATAGAAACCTAGTTGTCAGAGTGCCAGTGGTATCTGTGGGCACCAACAGAGGGAGCAAGAGGTGCTTTGTACAGTTAAAGATCTTGCCAGTAAATGGTTTGATTGTGTGTATGTGGGAGAGAAATAAATAGGAAATTATATCGTCACCTTCCTAAAATATTTGGCCAAAATTATTTTTTGCCTAAATCACCTCCTCACCATGCTGTCCACCTCTGGTAAATTGCCGATGTCCTTAGTTTAACAGATCATGTGATTCTACTCCTGTAATAAATTGGCCTATGTCAAGAGAGTGACTTGGGCAATTTTATTTTGCCTAAGTCAAAAGACAATAAGACTTAGGCAATTTTAGACGCTTTTCATAATGGCAGCTGTTCTAAACAGAACAAAACTCTACCCAGGCCATAAAGTTATTTCCTCAAAGGCTTGTCTTACAAGAGCAAATGTGGCAAAAGACTTTGGGTTCTCCTTGCACCTCAAAGTTCTGTCAGCGAGTCTCAACTCGAGACTGCCAAGTTATTACAGAAGAGCAGCGGAAGTACATATTGCAGAGGTTTTGGTCAATGAAGACCTGGAAAGAATGTCGATTACATGTTACAACAATGGTCACAAAGGTTAACACAAACCAAAATAAAGTTGCTGAGGGATCCAGACACAGTTCTTCATTGTCCTACCAACTAAAGATTCAAAATGGAAGAAGTATTAAAGTGTGTAAGACATAGTTTTCCTCTACATTAGGTATCTCTGAAAGAACCATTCCACACTGGCTAAGCAAAGACTCCATCATACACGACGAACAAGCAGCAGCACCACCATCTATATCTGGACCTAAAAGGGGCAAGCATGCAAAGCTTGAAACTGATGTCATGGATTTTCCAAAGGACTGGTTGAAGGACCTGCCAAATGCTGATTCACCCAACTGCAGAAGCACAGAGACCTACAAACACAATAAGTTCCTTCACCAAGGCACAACCATCTCCCAACTTCATCTGCAATATCAAGAGAGAGCTGCAACAGTTGGTTGGAGTGAGAGATATTGGAATACAATATTTCACAGATGTGTTTCATGAAGAGAATTATTATAGTGTTCATTCCACGAAAAGATCAGTGTAATATTTGTGTTTCATTTAAGCATGGTAATATCAGTAAGGCTGACTATGATGCCCATGTCACCCAAAAAGATTAAGCAAGGCAAGAGAAATCCTGCAAATAAGTCAGTTTGGACAATGGGCCTGCAAGCTGTGCTACTGTGTCCAAAGTCCCAAGACCAAAGACCAAAGACCCTAAATAACTGTACACTCTTCAACTTAAGGTCAAAGGAAGGGTACTGGTTTAAAAAGTTTAAGTTAAGTTTAAAAAGAATCACTTTGCCTAACCACTTACCGTCTATCTGATTACACTCAGTCTTGTATCTTGTCTGTGTATCCACATTTGTCTTTCACTTAATTTGTACCATGTTATTTAATAACGCTCCAACACTTACATGTCTGTTTCCATTCTGACCCTTGGCTGCGAGCGTGAAACAGCAAACAATGGTCAAAATATGATAAGCAACCTGACTGTAAAAATTGAATTACCTCTATTGCAACCCTTACAAATATTACCAGGAACTGGTTCATTTTAGGAAACCTCTGATGTAGGACAGACAGGAGTGAATGAGAGTGAGGGCAGAACACAGGTTCAACACAAACTGCAGATGAACCCTCATTACAATACACAAGGCAATTGCAAATCACTCAGGACCGATTCTGACCAGTTAACAGAATATGAATCAGATGTGTTTATTGATGCACCTGCCAAGAGTTACAAAGAAATTCACATTACACAATTCAACAAATAAATGTATAAATAGCAATAGAAAAGTCAACAACAAATCATTATATACACTGTTCACAACAATTAAGGGGATATTTTATTAGGGGACATTTCATTTTGAAATTAAGAAATTGTGGTGGAATGATGTTTAGATTTTCACTCCAGAATGGGCTCTGATTGGAGAACAGGGTACGCAAAGGAGGAGGGTTCAAGAGTTTAGCGGGAACGGTTATGATTTTTTCCCGCTCAGAAAGTTGAGGTGGTTGGTTTTGCTTGCTGAAATTTGATATGTTTGATATGTTTATCACTCTTTGTTTTAAGGAGTGTGCTGCCTCTTTAGGACCGACCAATAAGCTAGCTTTGCCCCTTAACACTCCTGTTGCTAAGAGACAAAGCTATTTACTACAGTATCTTGTTTAATGGGTACCAATAAGATGACTGACCAGCTGCAGCTCATCCAGAATACTAGAGTATTAACAGCAACACATTATTGAGAAAACATTGGAATAATTATAGCATCTTTCCACTGGATTTTAGTTTAATTAATTTTAGTTTCATTTATAATTTTTTTGTAAATGATACTAGTGGTTTTAGAAGCGTTACATGGACTGGCTTTCAATATAGACTGTCTATCTCAGTAGGGTCCAAGTCTTTCTTTGAGATCTACCACTGTCAAAAAAAATGAAAAGCTAATAACAAAACATTTGTTTTTTTATGTCCCTACAAAATTAATCATTTACCAATTGAGATTAGACAAGCGAGATCAGAACCATTTCTTTTATATGACTTTTCAGCTTTTACTTGCTGGGATTACAAATCATAAATCATTTATTTTTATATTTTACAGCCATAACCTTTTGTATTTTTAATAAATATTTTTGTATTTGTATGTTTTCCACTCAATTTCCATTTCTAGTTAAATGCATTATTCTATATGTCGCTACACCGTTTGACCTTTTTTTCTTTCAAAGCACTGGGTGAAAGGATTTGAGTTACTGTTATGTATGAAAGGTGGTACATAAAACTGGCAATGATTATTATAAAGTGTTTACATCTTTAAAGATACACTTTATGTTAAGGTCGTATAAACAATCACAATAGTTTTCTTAGAAGATGGATTTTAAATAGGGCTGACATGGCCAAGGACTGATCAAGCATTAAGGTTAGGTTCAGAATATTTTACACTTTCAGCTGTCCCACTTCCAATAACAATGGCTTTAGTCTCGCTATCAAAGGCATATATTCCAAAATATTATCTTCCATTACCAACGGAATGTCAGAGTTAAAGTATCTAAATGTTTAATTTAAGGTTTAATTTAAAAATTTAAATGGAGTCCTTTTCCAATACCCAACATGTTGGTATTTCCATACCACTGGTACCCATTTTAGTACATGTTCCAGCTTTAACTTTTCCAGTTTCAGAATAAAAGGCTTTTGTGTCCATTCTAAAGGTTTCTGTTCAAGCACGGTTGGGTTTAACAGCTGCAGCTAATTTCGCAATACTTACATATACTTACACATTGATAGACAAACACACACATGCACACGCAAGTATGATTATCAGCCCTCATCTAGCCATACACACATTAGCTAACTTTGCTCAGTTAAGTGATTCAGTAGCTAATATTAATGTTAGCGCTTCGTAAATTATTAGCTCCCTGAATTCACTAGCAATTTACCTAAGTTTTGTAACTGTTATATTATGTACTACAGCAAAGTCAGGTTTACAGACAAGTCATACAATGTAAAAATAGATATTATATTGGTTAATCAGACTAACAAGTGCAAAAGCCAAAAGTCAAAATCAAAAGTTCTTCCCTGTTTTTCCTAGCAACACACAAATAGCTCTGCACTCCACTCATTCACTGACATGCTGGTTTCTCCTTCTGATTCCTTCTGTTGGCTCCAGATACAAATTTGTCGGAACAGCTTTGCTGCTCATTCTCATTACAGAGCATTTTACAGTTCTTGAAAAACAGGCTGTTTTCTTTCTACTCCTAATTCCTTAAGATTACAGATAAAATATAAAAGATGACAGAGCTACAGAGCTACATTTACTTTAATGCCACTTTTAACACCACCTTCAATTCTACGCTACAAAAACATGCACACCGACAAAAAACAGCTACAGCATACCTGTTTTACTAGACTCTTATACACTCAACACCTGCTCCTGCTACTACTCGATTTATTTAAATTTCACTGGGCAAGGAACTTAATCTTGTTTTTCAGTGTCATCTACAGGTGGATGCATTCCCTATTTGAGCCTGGTTCCATTAATGGATCCTTCCTTATGCATCAGAGAGATTTCCCAAGCCGTTATTGTTTCTGACGTTGCTCATTTGGGCTGCAGACTTGTGTATCTGTAAAGCTGCTGTCTGACAGTATTAAAGGACTAAATAAATTGAAACTAATGTAATTGAAAAAAGCTATTCCCATTGCTAAACATTCAGTGTTTCCAATTGTCCACTGAAAACGTTCTTTGTGGAAGTTTTTGGGCTTGTTTAAACACCGGCTTCAGGTTGAGAGAAGCAGATACAGACAGAAGAGGTTTAAATAGACGGTATCATTACACACAGGTGCAGTGAACTGCAAACTGCCTGTATTGGTCTCTCCACCTGCAGCCAGTGCTCAACCACCCAATGTGCTGGCACATTATTATAGTGAATATTGAGATATTCAGAGGAGATGGAAAGATCAACTGGCAATGTACTAATCAGCTGATTATCATCCCAAATATGTGATAGGCAATTATTTTTCAATGGCGTGAAACAAGGCAATTTTCCCGCAGACATGTGTGAACCCCATTTGTGTATATCCAGGGAATGTAGCCTGGCACAATAATGGTGGAAGAAACACAGTTTTTTATCAGCTGCATGTGAGGATAATTAGGAATAATGGTAATAAACCAATTTAGTCCATAGCTGCATCTGAAATGGCATACTAAGCCAGTACCTTCCATATTCCATCCACGGACTGACCGATCGTTAAAGCAAAATGTCCTTTCAGTAAACCAGTGTGCAGTAGCGCACTACCCGTTCTCGCATACTCACGTTATCTCCTTATAACTTGTTTGAAGTAGCAGTTATCCTGGGTTCCTTTAAATGTTGTAGAAGGAGACCCATCAGCATATGAAACCTGAAGCATTCTGTATGGAGAAATAGATGAATATGCCTCTAAGTTGATGTGCAGGACTTTGGGATTCACAGTTATTTTTCCTCAAGGGCATCACACCTGATGCTGGAATCAAAGGTTTACACACACACACACACACACACAAACACACACACACAAACACACATACAGTATGTATATTCCCTGTTGTGTATTTACTTGGCAATCTCGAGAGAAATGTGTTTGTGAGGGGTGGTGTGTCTGTAATAGCTATTTTAGAATGAATAAAATGTTAAATGGGCTTTGAATAATATTTGTTTGTTTTCACAAAACCACATTTCAACCTTGACTACTATTTAATGTTTAGCGATGATTTCCTAGTATTTGTTCTGGATATATTATCGGTGACTGCTTTAGACCACCAAGGACCTTGTCTTAGATCCATAAGGTCCAACAAACAGAGAAAGAGCAATTTTCAGTGATGGAATGTTAATTACCATACCAGATTATTACACAATAACCTGATAATATTGATTTGGAAAATGTTGTATCTTTTGTTTCAAACTCTACTGAGGGTAACTGAAGATTGCCTCTTGGGTACAAAAGGAGAGAAATGTAATAATGAGAGCTTAGAAGGTAATGATTTTTTGGACAGACCTCTCTTATGCCAAACATGCTGTCCACACTTGTTAATCAAGATTTAAGCTTTATTTATCTGAACAAAACACACAGCCTTGAAAGAACACCAGCTGTTTGTTTTTAGTGTATCAAATAAATCTGCAAGTCTTTGTGTGACGAAGGAAACACTAGCGTGGGACGATTTGGAGTGGAATAATCCCTGTGGAGGGCTTGATGAACACCGTGCTCAAGCATCCTAATAAATACTCACCATTCCCAATTATCATTTCCACCAGTGCATGAGAGGGAGTCTTATGAAAAGTACCTTATTATCAGATAATTACACATACATGGATGCATTTCTGCATAAGTTTTCAACCAAAAGATCTAGCATCAGCTCAATTCCAAAGCCCTTGAACCTAAATAGTAGTCGATACACCTTCTACCTTCTTTGCTCAACCTACAGCTGGCAAAGAAACTATTGTTGTTGAGACTAAACTTTTGTTGTTTTAAGTGTCCTGTGTTCTCCACATTACTCAAATTCTAGATTTGTTCAGCAATTCCTGAGGCCATGGCAAGTTTTATCTAATAGATTGTAGGGAACTTTAGATTGGAGTGAGATGGACCTTTCTTGCATTTGCCTGAATTCGTCGGTTAAGGTTTTTCATTCAGTATTCAACAGATGGTTGAGATTTCTTAGTCATCTTGTCAATAGTCCATGACCTGGACTAATAAAGACCATTCCATTTTAAGTCTGCAACACATTTCAAAGATATTTGGAATAGGGGCAGTTTAGGGCTATCAATAAATACTTGTGATTTCAAACAGGTAATGTCAGTAGGTGATTGTGATCATGATTTGGTACAAGAGCAGTATTTATAAAAGGCTGAATCTTTGAGGAACTATGGGCAGAGGGTTGCCAGCCCATCAACAAATGACTGAGAAAATTCTTGAAATTAAACAGGACTCGTGATCTGAAATCCCTCAGACAGAACTGCATCAAGAATCGTCATTCTTTAATATCTGATATAACCACATGCTCTAAAGAACCTTCAAACCATAGGCATTAAGCACTACAATATGAAATTTCATTTAGAAATGTAATTTAAAACTTTACTGTGCAAAAAGAAACCACGTCCATAAGACTCCAGTGACAGATGGTCCTTTGTTTTTTTCACATAAGGCTCTGCAGGACTGCAGATTAATAACTTGAGCAGACAATGCTAACTGGTTGTCCAGAAGGTGAGTTTTGTCCAAGATAGCTCCGTTACAAAGTCATGCTTTTGGTATGGTAAGGGGATAAAGCAGTTTGGTCTTTCTAGGGTTCATCTTCAATGATGCGCTGACATATGATAAAACGTCATCCACACATGCCAAGAACTGAGCTGTGATCTGAGCATTCATAAACGGAAGGAAGGGCTCTGTTAAGTGTCAAAATATCAGTGGTAGGGGATGCCACAAGAGAATATGATTTCATCAAGAGAGTGTGTAGAAAACCTTGCATCATGCATATGTGGATTCTCCCCATGATGCCTGTTATGCTTTTAGCTTTTTTTCTGTAGAATGATGTTTCCACGTCTGTCTGGGAACTTTGACAGGCTGAACTGTATTAGAGAAAATCCACAGACATTTCTCTGAGCTTTAGTTCTATTTTATTGCCTCATATTACATCTAAAAACATTGTTTTGCCACAATTTGGCCCTGTCCAATTTCCCAGTTATGTCCCACTGTATACATGACCAATTCTTCAAGTTGGAAAATGAGTGCCTCTGTACAACTACTGGCAGGGAAGATAATCTGCATTTGGCCTTTCCTCACTTAGGTATGGCCACTTGTATGAGTTGTGTCTGTATAATGCCTGTCCAGACTGGGGGCACCATCAATTCTGGCCTTAGCAGAGCAGGCCCAATGTTTTAGACCACTGTGTTGCTTGTGTGACAGAAGGGAATCTTGTTGCTCTTGTACAGGGATGGTATAGCAGCTTAATTGATGGAATAAGTGAAGACTGGAACGTACTGGTGGCCAATTCAAGTGGTAGAGTGAAAAATGCATTATGAGTGTACAATGGACGTTAGGATATTGAAAGACAGGCAAGAAAGCAAGAAGGGCAAGAGTGAAGGATACCACAGTGTGGTCTGATGGATAAAGCAGTGTTACTAACTGATCTTAACAGCTGCAAAATGTTGGCTAAAAGCCAGGTTAGACAGGACATTACCTGCCTTTTATGTCTTCAAGCAAGCACTGATTGAAGCATGACAGGTTGATAACATGAGAAGGTGAAAAGCTCCATAGGGACCTAAAGGAGTCCCATCTGGGGGCAAGGACAATACTCAGCAGGATGTCTAGCTCTTTTATATAGTTTTTTTGGGTGGCAGGTGGCCAATAAATAACAGTGAAGGAGGTTAATAGGGAGACAGTAACAGTAATGCCATGTAATTCCAATGACAAAATGCCAAAGCATCAAGATAAGAAAGTTTATTTGGTGCATTGCAGTGGAGGCCAATGCAGAAAAAGTTTGACATGCATATTAATAAATGATGACGATGTTTTGATTAATTTAGCTACATGTTGATCATCTTTCACATACGTTGAGAATTGTTTTGAATGTACAGAAGGCTCCGGCCTATAAGTGCATCCTCACAAACATTCTATAACAAATGCTAACTTTCAAAGTTTATTCCTACTTTAATGAGGAAAGCATGTATATGGGATTTTCATTGCCATTTTAGCACTCTGTACTGGGCTCTTTTTTTCTTGTAATGGCTGGACTATCAAATTTAATATGAATGTATGTGCTAACACATGAGCAGAATACAATTACCAACAACATAATAGCAACAACAAGCTAATAACAACATATGTATCTTATGTATACAGTTAGCAGCTGCTAAAAGACAAACAGTGTCTTGTATGCAAATATTTGTGTATACTTTTCTCCAAGATTATTGGAATAGTGTGGTCAATTCTGTTAGTTTTGCTAAAACATTTTGGTTTGACATTAAAAGATGAACATGAAACAAAATAATCTACATTTCAGCTTTTATTTCCAGGTATTTACACCTATTTGAACAGGGTACATCAGTATGGTGGTAGTAAAGGGATTCTATTCTATTCTATTCTATTCTATTCTATTCTATTCTATTCTATTCTATTCTATTCTCTGATGCACAGTACATAACACTGATCAAAACTCCTTTGTGCTTTTGGCAGTGTGTTAAAGGTCATTATCTTGTTGCATAATGAAGGATTTCCCAATCAGTTTGGTTTAATTTGACAGACAAAATGTTTTAGTAGACTTCTGGAGTTCATTGTACCAATGCCATCATGCATGACCATCCCAGAAGAAGCCAAGCAAGCATACACCATACCTCCATTGTGTTTCACAGATGAGCTTGTATGTGTGAAATCAAAAGCAGATCCTTTCTTTCTCCAAACTTTAGCCTTTCCAACATATAGGTAAAGGTTCATCTTTGTCTCATCAGTCCATAAAACTGCGGCAGCCTACCGAGTAAGGTACTAGACACTGGACCTGCTGGACACAACGTTTCTGTTGTCAACTGCTGTTGTTTTCCTTGGTCTACCTATTCGAAATATTTTCCAGGACAATCTAATCTGTAATTGTACTGGCTGTGGCCAATATTTGGGCAATGGCTGTGATTGATTTTCCATCTTTGGAAAATATCTGCACAGGCAAAACCCAAATCTGAAACTGATCATGACAATGCTATTTATTGTTTGAATAACTAATGCAACAGGACACACTTGGGCAACAAAACACACCTCACAGTCACATTTTCCAAAACTTTTTCCAAAAATGGGTGGGTTCAGACAAAAGTTACTGAACTGTGTACCAGATGTAAATACCTGGAAATAAATACTGGATCTTTGTTTTTTTTTGTCTCATATTACTCTTTTAATGTCAAACACAAATGTTTTCAGTTCCCAGCAAAAAATAAAATGGATTGGCCTCACTGTTTCAATACTTTTTGGAATGATTTGGAATACTTTTTTGCAGTGCTTTTGGTACGAATAAGATGAACAGAAGAGCTCACAGGCATTTGCACAAACGTGCCTCATGTGACCTGCTGTGCTTCACCAACACACCAAACAACTTTATTTCACTAAAGGTATGTTTTTATTGTGTCTTTCTAGAGAGACACAATAAAAACACACATTTAACTGCTGCCCGAGACTGATTCTTCCTTACCTATTTTATTATTTTATCCCTGCTACCTCCTCCTCCCATTAACATGTCTGAAAGCAGCAAGTACCCAAATAAAATTGTTTTATTTTTACACATCATCATACAATGCTTTAAAAATGAAACATCCTTTAATGAAATATTCATTAATTTTTGTAACCAGTGTAGATCACATTTGTTCATTACACAAACCTAAAAAACACGTTATTTGAAGAGCATCTTAATGGTACAACTTGCTGCAGATTTTATATATGCACAGTATCTGTTTCCATAACCACAGTAAGGATATCCATCTGATGCTAGGAAACCATACCATACCTGAGCACATTTAACACCCAAAGCACAGTTCATTTGACTAGTGTAATCACTCTGTACTGTGTTATAAAAATCGTTGAGGTGCATAATTAATAAATCCATAAACCGTATGAGAGGGCTGTGTCAGCGCTACCAGAACAACTAAAAAAAAAAGTACAAAGCACATACAATTCAATTATATGAAGTTGTGCTAATGTAACTCTTTCTACAAAAAACTCACATTCTAAATAAGTATGTGTGCTCGGGGCCATAACTTTAATTATGTCTTGATTACTATAATGTCTTATTTACGTCTTAGCCATATGCAACAATATGCAACTCTATAGTATATAGTGTACTTTATAGTATATATATATATATATATATATATATATATATATATATATATAGCATACT
>JAVSBV010020885.1:0-12090 GCA_033117975.1 Parotocinclus spilosoma | reverse complement strand
AAGTCAAGTCGAGTCTTTTATCAATGTTCATCAAGCAAATCTCAAGTCCTTAAAATCGCTACTTGAGTCGAGTCATCTGACTCGAGTCCCCCACCTCTGGTTCATAGTCAATCAAGTTTACAATTTTACTAATAAATTTACCAGTTGAGCCATGAAGTGAACAAAATAGCATTCAATATGGTCAAACTGGGAAAGTTTACAATAAAACTGTCAAGCAATTAAGTTTTACTATGAAATACTTGGGGAAATAAAGCTACACTTCAAAATAAGTGAAGCATTGACTGGATACTGAGTGAGAAGAACGCAAACTGTTTTTCATGTTAGCCAAGCTGAGGGCAGATTATTTAGAGAAAGGACTGTTTTATTCTGTATGAATGGATTATTAAAACTTAATAATGATAGAAAACCCTGAGACTGTGATAAGAGTCCCCATGATGCTGCACAATTATGGTGTTGAGACAGAGACCAGACCCCAGAGCTATAGCAGTAGTAAAATAACTGAATATTTGTAATAAATAATACCATATACCACTCCTATTTTAGTGGCCTTTGAGCACGTTCTCATGAGTATTCTGTCAGTCTCTCATTGCATTGTTCATTTTCTATTACACTTCAGTTGTTGAATTACTACGCTGACAGTCAGTCCCCTACAAATCTCTCTTATTAAGCCTTTCCTCAATTACTGCAAGCTGTCCAGGCTCTGAGACAAACAAAGCCACCCAGATGTCTGCTCCTGCACCATAATTTACAGTTACAGTAGGGCATTTTATCTCAGCTGTCCACAGAACTTTACCGCAGAACTATCTCGAGATAGTCCTGTTAGTTTTAGCCTTTATGAACGACATGAGCGGAAACATCCCAGCTCCTATTGAATACAGATCAGGGCTTTTATTCTGCAATGGTACCTATTTATCGCCTCATTGCAGCTGCTTTTATTCCACCTCGGGGAAAATAAAATGCGTTTTGAATGCTTAATAGATGCCTTCGTTGAGTTCTTTGAAAAACAGTCTATTGTAGAAGAAC
Organism: Parotocinclus spilosoma; assembly: GCA_033117975.1. Lineage (NCBI taxonomy): Eukaryota > Metazoa > Chordata > Actinopteri > Siluriformes > Loricariidae > Parotocinclus > Parotocinclus spilosoma. Next base: position 11,067 of record JAVSBV010020885.1, on the reverse strand, counting down.
AATGTGGCATCTTGTGGATTGCAATTAATGCCATGACCCTGTCTTCTCAAAAGGTTTTCCATCTGTGATGGCTGAAACGTTTTTTTTTTAGTGGGAGGTAAACATCAGTTAGAGGATTGAGGGTATAAAAGCAGAAAGGATTGAAAAATCATTTTCCATGACATAATCATCTATAAGCTGCTGCCGCCGTTGTTAGGTCTTTAATCCAACACTAAATAGATGATGTGATTTTATGCTAATGGAGCAATTAGTTTGCTGTAGGTGGAAATGAAATACAAATTAAAAGTAAACTTATATTAACGTTTTTTTTTTTACTAATTGCATTAATATAAACCTATAGCTATGAGCTATGACTGCAGAATGGCGGACTTTTTTTTAATGTGTATGGATATTCATTACTCCTTGAGAAAAACTGAAGTCTGTATCAATGAACGAGATGATGCATTATGGGAAATGTTTCCAGGATTCAAGGAGGCTGTATTGTCATTCTCATCACATGTGGTACATGAGGTGGAACGAAATTTAGATTGCACGATCCCAGCTACAACCAATAAGGATAAGTGCCTGAAGTGAATCAGCAAAAAAAGAAAAAGAAAATCCAGGAAAAACTGCTCTGGTTTGATGAACCTGATTAGAGGGAGTTTACCTGGGAGCCTGGAATCTTTTCTTAACTACAACAAATTGTAGTCATTCAAGTATGGAATACATAATGTACTGGCAAAATGAGCATGTCATTATAACGTAGTATTCTATTATTCTTATCTCATGTTTACAAATCAAAAAATGATTAATACAATAAAAAGGTTATTCTTTTCAGTGAACCAGCTGACTGAAAATCTGAAGCAGGAGTTGAAATAAGAAGATGTCTAAATGTTTCCTGGTCCTCAGCTTCGCCTGTGTCCAGCAGATGCCTCTTGTGAGCCACAGGATCTCTCAGTTATAGCTTAATATCTAATGGATTGTACTAAAGTGGGATTATATAATATACAGTTTTAGTGGTTTGCCATATCATATCATTCGCGATAATACGGTATAATTTTTTTTTCCCGATATAAAGCCACCCATATTGTGATATTCTGTTGTGTTTACGTAATGACGTAATGTATTTACAGAGAGTGTGGCATCCATCCAGTATGTGACTTATAGGCAGAGCAACAGATATGGTAGAAAGTTTGTACAACAAACTACAGTGATATCTAATCTATGCAAAAGGTCAGAAACAACAAAAGGGAAAACGCATCCAATCTGTTCCACCACCACAACCAGAAGCTTGCGGAGTACGAGGAAAATCAAAAACGCCATGAGCTGAAGTGTTTCAAAGTGTATAATATATTTTATTGCAATTATATCGTTAATGCAAATGTATCCTAAAATATTGACCATGCCTATTCAGTATACACTAGACAAGATGTTTGAAGTTAGAGACATGAAATAAGCAAGTTTGTTAATTTTTTTTATATTTATTACCAAGTTTACAGGAAAAATATATTTACTGCATAGTCATGTAATTACTGTATATACATATCATAATATGATAAATGTGCTTACCATAAAAATGCCTAATGTTTACATTTTTAAATTCACAGGTCATTAAAATACAATCTACTGTTTGAATCTACAAATTCAAATTTACAATTGCCTCATTAGCAGATTCTAAAGCAGCTCAAATTAATCTACTAACCAGTGTGTTATTTTATTTAATTCTTAATTCCAAATTACTGGACATTGTAGAAATAAAGCAAAAAATAGATTTATAAAAAAAATAAATAATGTCCTATTACTTTTTATTACTTTTCCTTAGGGAAATAAAAAACACACACACCCACACCTTCTAATTAATGGTTTCGGCTATTTTAACCAGCACTGCTAACAGGTGCGTAAAGTCAATCATATTTCATAGATAAACACTGAAACAACAAATAGTTGTGCTTTAATAAACTCAGCAAGCCCAAGATCACCATGTGCAGGAAGGGTGAAGACTACTAAAAGTAACCGCCATTTGACTCTGGGCTGGTCATCGTTAGTCTAAGGGATGTATCCGAGTTTGGTAGATCCCAGAAGAACAGTACTGTGGGTGATTATAATAGAAATGATAGTCAATGTCAGGCTAGGTGAAAGGCAATTTTGTTCTTTGAGGCAACAGTTTAGGGAAGGTCCTTTGCTGTTTCCAGCATGGAAATGAATTCATGCTCATGAAGTCATGGCTCTGGAGTGTTCGGTATCCACTCACTATTGGCTGTGTAGTGTACACAAGACACTTCAAAAAAGCTGAAACCTAGCTAAATGTGTAAAAACACTTTCAGTAGAACTGGTAAAGAATGTTTGCTATAGAGTTTTGGATTTGTCCAGTAGATGAGAAGCTCCACTACAGGCATGTGCCATTGACTGGATATTCCCATAGTCACATAGTAGTTTAGATACTTTGCACATAGTGTTTTATTTTAACCAATAAAGCAGTGTTTTAATTAAACCATATTTAATGGAACACAATATGAAAACAATAGAATACTGTACAGGAACTTCCCGTTTTATGATAAGCAGACTTACGATATTTTGACTTTATAATGGAAGTTTAATAATAAACGTAAATACACCTTCAGCACAAACAATACTATGAATTTAGATTTTCCACCCCAAGCAAGAGATGTGTGAATGAGTAACTCAAAATGAGTAATGTAGGGGGTAACATGGCGTAGTAAAGAAAAGCCATAGTCGTGATAATAATCGCTTTTGTTTTTCACTATCAATACATAACTCAATAAATAATAGTATTGAATAAAATAAATTCAATATTTCGTTATAAAATCACTTTTTATTTTGTGTTACCCAACACACAGTGTTTTAAACACGTTTAAGCTATTAAACGCTATGAAACTGTGGTTTATGATTAATTAAACTTCCGATGGATTTGTCAGAACCATAGTACGATGGGAAATACCTGAATACACGAATTTTGATTGGAAGGATGAACTTGCCTGTTTAACTATTAAGTATTTGAATGTTTAACTATTACGTCTAAAAGTACACTATACTACCAAAAGTATGTGGACACCCAGAACTCCATCCAAGTAACATTAATATTAGTATGGAATTTGTCCTCCCAGTTCTGCTATACCAGTCTTCACTTTTGGAACAGGACTTGTGGACATGGTCAATAGAAACCCTGGGATTCCAACACATCTTAAAAGTGTCTGATGGTGTTCACAGGGCCATATACTCCTATCAAATTCGACAAACCTGTTCTTTATCTACTGTTTTAGGCGAGCATAGCATGGTAACTGGTGATCGGAGGTGGAATGTCATATTGAGAGTCACTGATGTGTTCAGAACAAACCATTCTACTGACGTTTGTGTATGATGATTTCATATAATGCTTTATATCACACACACGTGTTAGCAGTGAGGATGGCTACAATAACAGAGGTCACTAATTAGAATGGCTGTCTACATACCGTACTTTAGCCATATTAAAGCACAGCAAAAGCACAACACATATAAGAACACCGGAAGCTGCTGATACTGAACCCATCAGTCTTTTCTGTTTTAAGAACATCTGAGCCCTGGTGGCCTGGTGTGCCAAATGTCAGGAGGAACGCAGATGTTCGGTATTGTCGCAGGAAGCAAACACCAGCTCAGAATACAACGGTTCATTATCGACTTTCCTGCTCCCGGCACCTTCTTTGTCTCCTGACAAACGTATTATGCTGCAGTCTTGGATCTGCAAAAAGGAAGAGACATTTGCTCCATTCACTTTTTCATTTTTTCTCTGTTCGATTGTGTTTTAAAGTTCTCACACACACAAGCTAATGGTTATATTCAGAGATATTCAAACCTGGACTGCTAAAACAGGGTTATTAACGGGCCAAAAGAATAGACAAAGTGCTGCCTTATGGCATCTGTACCTCTTTGAGAGCGCTAACAATGTAGATGTGTGCTGTTTGCAAGATTAACTATAGAGTCCTGGCAGCGTGGTGGTCTCACGGTTCCTATAAAAGACATACAGGCTCCATTATGCTTGCATTAAAACATAAATGCATACATAAGTGAAATGGAAAAGTATATAAATGTGAAGGGAACACTGACTGAGTTAATAAGGAAAGAGGACAATACATAATCCCAATGGGACAATCACAGGGGGTGGAGCAAGACAAAAGGACATGAGAATGCCTGAGTAAATTGTTGGAAAGCCCATGTGCCTGCTTCTATTCAGTATCCTCATATGAATATTTACAATCTAACGTTTCTACTGGTCCCTGATTTAGCAGATGCCCTTATTCAGAACGATTTAGAGCTCACACAATCTTCAGTTTCCATTTTAGCGTCCTATTTTACCTCCACTTGTCCTGAACAGGGCCAAGGCAGTGGTAGGGACACCCTGAACAGAGCACCGTAAATACACAACAGACCATCACATTGCAAGTCCCTACACTCTGACCAAAACTCGGAGAAGTATCACTCTACCCCACACACGTAACAAAGCAGTAACGTTATAATAGGACAATTAAACGATTGCTTCAATTAATTATAAAGAGTTTATCAAATCTCTACTGCTTTTGAAAACGTTTCAGTTTCAATTTGAATGATGACACTTTTAATAGGCAGCCTGACAATGATTTGGATGAGCACTTAAGGCAGAAAAAAGAAGTCAGTACAGTAAATCAAACATTCTTGGCTCTTAATGGGTTTACAGCTTGACTGAGAAGCAATGACACTGATGATCATTTAGACCCATTAACAAGAAATGAATCGGCTTCTACATCAGGTTTTACAGATGACTCAGAAATGTAATGGAAGAGTTTTGTTGATTTTACACCTACGTTCTACGTTCTACTTTTTTTTTCTTTAAGATGTTGTGTCAAACTCAACAAGGTCATCAGAAAAGCAAATGAAAAGTCATTATGCAAATGAGATGCAAACTCAGTTACGGTGATTGAGCAGCATATATAGCATATATTAATGGAGTTGAACAGAAGTATGTTAAACTGGACGAGAGTGCCCCCACATTGACTGTTCAGTAGGCTGTATGGCCACCCAAGAGTGCCAAAAGACACAGACAGTGATGGAAGAGGTAAAGTAAGAAAAAATAAAAGGGGATCCTAGACTTATATCGTAGACTTATAGATATAACTGGAGCTTGCCTTATAATTTGGATCCATTTTATTTGCTGAATTTTATAAATTCAAACTTATCTATTGATATGTTTGTATTTAGTATATTAATTATGTTCCTCGACATTTCTTTCTGAAGGCCATACTGTGATGACGTGTTAGCAGCGGAGTGCTGATAGAATAGAACCATTGAACTATGGACCAGAAGGTCCAGGGTTCAAATCTCCCCTCTGCCAGGTTGCCACTTTTGGGTCCATGAACAATGTCCTTAACCCACAAATGTTGGTGTTTGTAAAACTGTATCAGAATAATAACGCTCTGGATAATAACAGCATCTGCTAAATAACAAATGTAAATGTAACAAAAAAAAAAGGTTTTTTTCTGTCCTCTTTATATTAAAATATAACAACAAACAGATGCAGTACAATTGCCATAATACATCTAAGCTTAGTGCCGAAATGTTGTTACTGGCACTCACCAATGCCAATATAAAGACCTGCGAGTGTATTATTGCTTAAATATAATCCAGGCAATTGTGATTTAAGCACATAGTGGGCTTGAGGGCTCCGTATTGGCAGTGCTGGGACTTGAACCCTCGACCTTTTACTCAATAATTCAGTACCTTCATCACTGAGCCAGCACTCCTGAACCAGCACTTCTTAGATCCCATATTCTAAAAGTGTAAGCTAATTAAGGTGTGAAAGCCATGCTCATTGTTTGGGTGCTTCCCAAAGATAACATTTCACACATAAATTGATGATTTAATTCTTCTTTTTAAGACTGTATTATGTCCCTAAATATCTTTCAAAAACGAAAGAAAAATAGCTATTACATAAAAGAGAATTGCAACGTGGGCTTTTCTTTTTGTAAAGAAGTGGCTTGGACTCAAATAGATAAATAATATAACAAAAGACCAATTCCAACATACTGTAAGTTACCTACATCAGCGGTGGCATGCTGCAAATCCATGCATGTTATAATGTCTACACTTGGCAGTACTTTGTGAACACCAAAGCAGTCTACATTATGATCTCAACATCCCAACAGGTTAACAGTGCAATTTTAATGCAGTTTATATTTTGAGCAAGCCATTTTCTTTCTGTTGTGATGTTCAATGTCTTTATGTAACACATCCACTGTCACACAGTAATGAGCAATATCAGTTAAGGTCTAAATTTGTGTGCTACCCTTGTTTACTTTTTATATTTACAATAAGACATACGGCAGACAATACTAGCCAGAATGAATAGTGCAAAATGTGAAGGTGCCGAAATGGAAGTACAGGTATGTGCCGTTTAACATCTGCACTACTTTCTTTGAAGCATATAATGCACAATGGCAGGATATTACCACAGTCGCATTGTGTTTTTAAGCTACAGTAAATATAACCTGCATGCAAACAATACGTAAATGTATTAGAGATACAGCTGAAAACTTTACCATAGCGGCATCCCCAATGCCGTCTCATCAGAAGCCTAAGCTGTTAGACATATGCTCCAAATTTTTAAGAGAAATTTACACTAATTATATAAAATACGGCAATGTATTGATATGGCCCTGTCTTTGGGAAAGCCGTAACATTTAAGAGGATGGTATGACAGACCTGATACTTTTATTTGACAGAAGCCAAAATTGCATTGATAGTCAGTATTAATGACAACACAAAGGATCAGCCAGATGAAACAGAGACTCAGAAATTGAATTGGGACCAGTTCTAATACAGGGGAAAAGGTACAATAGGACAGGTACATACATTTAAACGCACAATTTACAGCTTATAATAGCAAAAAGTCATCCACACAAACACCAGTAACTTACACAAAGTCTCCAACACATCAACCAAGTTTAAGTTCAACCTACACAAGGTAGTGAGCTGTTGAGGAATGGCCTTCTGTTCAAAGTCTACATTTACAGCATTTAGCAGATTCTCTTAACTGATACAACCTTACAATCCAGGTAATTACAGGACAGGGGCCTTGCTTAAGGACCCAACAATGGCAGCTTGGCAAAGGTGGGATTTGGACCCAGCATCTTTTGGTCTATATTAGAACCTTAACCGCTAAGCTGCCACTCTACTTCCTGCCTCTACTCTTGGGTTATTGATTTGCTGGTGAGGTGACCAGCTGTTTATGGCAGAGTTAAATGACATTTTATTTCCTATTATAATTTACTCTCATTTTTAAGGTCACAAAAGCGAACGGACGTTGATTGGATGGATGTTAAATGATGCGTACCTGTACTCAATAAATATGCATTATGTATCAGACCAGAAACTGTTGCTACTCAGCATTAAAACAAGTCCCCAGCTTTATGCTAAGCACACAAAGTGCTTAAAGAAAAGGCTGACAAAAATAACACAAAGAACAGATGAGGTAGACCAAATGTGTGTTCATAACATAAGAAGTGCCATCTTAGATTTTGTCTGTAGAAAGTAACTTTTTCTGCATAAGGAAGAGACACTGGGCCATTTAGACAGGTGTGGGGTGCTCACTGAAACATTGAGAATGGTGTGATGACATTAAAGGAGTTTCATGAGGAAACTTTGGTGCATTGTGAACATGAATTCTAAAAGCTCTATAGTGAAGCAATAGGACATGAAGGCAAAACAGCAGGAACTATATTGGTGTAATCATGTCTGAAAAGGATGGGAGCCTGTATGAGGATCTAAGCAGTTCCTGGGATCAGAGAAGAACATGTTCTTCTGATGTTGTACAGAAGTAGCCTGTGAGTATTCTGGCAGTTGATGTAAAATGGTCAGAAAAATTGGTGTTCAAAATCACGCCAAGACTTTTCACTCTGTGGGCCAGGTGAACAGTGAGGCTTTCTATATTGATTAAAAGACCCAGCACTGGGGAGTTCTTGTCAGACAGGCAGGTCAGTTCAGTTTCAGGTGATGCTTTGCCATCCAGGAAGAGAGGTCAGAAAAACAAGAAGATACTTTTTGTGAACTTTGTGAGGTGGATGGGGAGAATGAAAAATGTATTTGAATTTATGAATGTATGAACTCTTTCACCCATAGTAGGGAACTCTATACTGATTTTTGAGTGTAGCGACTGCAGGAAATGAGAGATCGGATGTTCCTAGCATCTGATATGTGGGTCTTACTTTTAATTGGACATTTGGATGCCCCATGTTGGTATTACAGGTGAACTATTGAAAAATGTGCTACTGATGCTACTGCTACTACTGTGGAGTACTTCTGGATATGAGAATAGTTTAATGGATAATCCAAAATGGCTGGGTGTGATGATGATACACTCCTTCTACATGCCTGGACAAGGATAAATGGGATTTACTTTGAAAAAAGGCACTGACTGAAAGTCAACAAACAGTAAGACAGAGGAAACTCTGATATTCTGATAAAGAATATTTGAATACTTCTAGCAATCAGAATGTGGTAAGTTATAGTATAGTATAGTATAGTATAGTATAGTATAAAGACTCATTTAGCTAGAAATTCTGAAGGAAACAAAATGTTTACGTGGCTAAAATGGATTTCTGTTGTCACACTATTGCTACATGGTCAATAATGTACAAAAGTTGTTGCTATGTAGTCGCTATAGCATTCCATTTGGTTGCCAGTTAATTGTGAAGTGGTTACTATAGTAGCCTAGATGGTTTTCCCAGGTGTTGCTAGGTGATTGCTATGTGGTGGCTGTAATTCCCCAGGTAGCTGCTATGGTGTTGCTATGTTATGCTATGCAATTAATAAACATGACATTTTTCATCATTAATGAAGCCCTTCTTAATTTTGAGAAACACTTACTAATGTTGAAGTAACTCTATTAATGTCATTAGAATTTTTTTATTCTACAGTTCTAGTGTTAAGTCATCTTTTCTAACCAGACCACAATAAAATAAACCAAATAAAAAAATCAACACAATGGAAATGTGACGGGGGGAAAACAAAACAAAACATAATAAGCTGCTTACACTAAAGTCAGTGTCTTTCTCGTCCGTACACATTTCCTGTACATAGATATCAAGAGTGCAATTAGGCCAGAAACAAAGCTGAGGGCTCCCACAAGGCAGGCTAGAAAAAGAAATAGATCTAGAGGAATGGAGACCAACTCGGCACATCTCTCTCCTTTAAAGTGCCAGAATTTACCTACAGGACATCTAAAAGGGTCAAGAGAAACAGTTAGAGCATCAGACCATGTGAGAACACGTATAGCAGAGCCTTGCAAAAACTCTTAAGCCATGCCAGCCTCAAAGGGTTAAGACCAAATAAAACTAAAATTGAGAGGTTAATTGAAAATATTTCAGAAAACTTTTTTTTTTTATTTTGGTTAGCTTGGTTTGGTAGATCTAGTCTTATGGCGTCAAAATAGGTCCTAAAGTTTTGAGAACCAAAAAACAGAATCCATTACATTTTTTAATAAAAACCGGTTTGTAAACAGAATATTTCTGTTGGTAGTCGTCTATTTTGAGTTTAATATTCTTGAAGTATACGTTTTCACTTTCTTTGCACCTTTTCTCCGTTGCACTTCTCTCAGTCGCGCTTTCGTTTCAAAAAGTTTCTCGCTTTTGACTTTTGGACCCGATTTGACGGGGGGCAGGATCTAGGCAACCATTGGCTGCTGGATTTAAGCCCGAAAGAACGTCACTCTTTTACCCCGGTTGAAAAATGGTCGAGAATAAACACAGGGAAGCTGTGTTTGTTTTCTCATATCAGTTACTTTTAACAATTATACCTTTTAATAATGAGGCTTAAAGTCAAACTGCTAACTGGTTAATCTAGGTAGAGTGTTAACTTAACTTACCTCAGTTTAGTTAACGTTACGTAGCTCAATCACTTTGCGAAATAAATGTCCTGTTCTGACAATGTCCTAACGTAGAACATTTATACATTTATATGTTTATACAGAGCTGCCTGCATAAAAACAACGCAAAGAAAGTGAAAATGGATACTTCATAAATATTAAACTCAAAATAGACGTTACAGAGCTAAGTTAGTGATGCTAATGTTTAAGTTCTTGTGTAAGAATAGAATCTGGTCTACATGTTCAGATGCAAGTGCGCTCGATTATCGATTATTGACATTTGTTAATCGATTCAGAATCGTTAAACGTCCGAAACACCTGATTACGATGTGCTGCTGAAATTTAAACCGAGCATCAGAATGAGGAGGAAAGGTGATTTAGGACGGGCTGGTCTTTCAGTATTTCAGACACTGCTGATCTAGTGATCTGGAGTAGAGGAAAGATCAATTGAGGTTCAGCTCTGATCATTAAGGACGGATTAGAGGATGACTAGCAGTGTTTACAACTCCAGCAGCACTGATGTCTGATCCACTCATACCAACAAGTAACAAAAGTGCTGACAATGATCAGCCGTCCAAATAGTGCCTGGTCTGTGCTGGTCTTTTGGGGGTTTTGATCATTAGACAAGAGTAATGGGGACAAACAAAGGATGTAGAGAAACCGTCGGACTACAATCTGTAATTTACAGAACTACAAAGTGCTTCTTTATGGTAACTGGAGCTGCTAAAATGGACAGAAGTAGAAAGAAGGAGGTGTACCTAATATAGTGGGTTCATATGTATAAAGTCATTTCAGAACTCTCCACCCACAATGCTTTAGCTCCACGTTGCCACTTTGGGCTGTGGGATGTAGGTGACCCGGTCACCACATGCTCTAGGACTAGGACCTCTGGCTTAGGGGTGCAAATCTCTCTGTGTCTGGCGATTCGATTCCGATTTTTGAGGTCACGATTCGATTCAAAAAACGATTTTCGATTCAGAAACGATTTTTCAATTCAAATAGTCTATAAATTTTGTTTAAATTATGTGATTGACAAGATGAAACGACAATGTGAACAAATATAACCTTTATTTAAAACCATACTTTTAGGTTCCTTCCTGTATCAAATCTTTTTGCATAATTTTATATTTATACAAAAAATAGGATTGTGCATAAAATTCTGTAACTAAAATTACCAGTATTAGGTTAGCTTAGCT
>JAVSBV010020875.1:0-12090 GCA_033117975.1 Parotocinclus spilosoma | reverse complement strand
GAGAGAGAGAGAGAGAGAGAGAGAGAGAGAGAAAATTTGCTGCTACATTTCAGAATTCATTGCGCCATCAATTAAAACAAAATTGTTTCTACTCTCCAGACCGCTAGTGGCGATAAAGCGCGAGTTTAATCCATCCGACAGGCACAGAATCATTCAGGCTTTCGAAAGCTTTCAGCTTATCAGGTCTGTGCACTAAATCTCTTGAACTGCTAAAAGAAAAACACCCAGTCGATTCGCCATCGTTTTAAATACTTTGCACAGTTTAACTTTGAGGGCTTATTGTGCTTTTGCACTGTCGTCTTTCTGCGTCAGGAAATAATCTGGTTTATTCATCAAACGCTTTTGTTTAGCTTAGCCGTTAGCCAGCGAGAGCTGACTCGACTCTGAAACAGTGCCAGATCTTAAGCCTTAAAGGGGCTAGAAAAGTGTGTTTGGGGGCACGATACTCATCGGCTTTTTAATATTGTATTTAATGCCAAAGTTGCAGTGATGAACTCTAAGAAGCTGAAGGCTTTTCTGGAGTCTTCTTTGAATGAGATCTTCAGAGCCACGGTGGATAATATCCTGGATTCTGTGGATCAGACTCTGTCCGAGTACCAAGGCGAGATTCGGCGAATTACCTTCGAAAACGAAGCTCTGAGAAAGAAGCTGAGCGCACAAGAGACCGTGCAAAACCAGATTAAAACAGGTATGTTTAAAGACGCAATCTGGCATCGAATCTTTCCTTTCAGTTTTGGCCCTTTTCAAGGCTCCTTTGCACCAGTAGTTAATTACACCCACAATTATAAGGGCCAGTTCCATTCAAAGTGCAGACTCACCATAGAGAGAAAACACTGCCACGTAGGTTAATGTTTAACTGCAAGGCTTCAAAGGAAACCTTAGTAGACCAACAACGAACACCATTTTGTGTACACTGGTATAACCTGTGGGCAAGAGAGCAAGTTTTATACATGTATGCACCGCTTGATATCCGCATTATATTCTGTGAAACAGGGCTTAGTTAAAGAAATGGATGTTGGTCAGACATTACAGACGGGACAGGGTCACAGACTCTTTAGATAATCTAAATATCACAGGTGTTTTTAATAGAAAACTGTGTTCAAATGATGCATAAATGCATCAGAGATAACACTGAAAACGTTGAACACTTGCATCTCTGTCCTAAGCCTAACTGTTCTAATTTATGGAAAGATATGATGCATTATAGAAAATATCATAATGTACTTTTACGAACCTGTCTAGGGGATTGACATGAATATTTTGTAGTCCTGCCTTGTCCCTGCAAATGTTTCTGTTTTCATTTTGCATCACCCCCTGGTTAAGGTTGCATTAGGCTGGACTCTAATCCTTACCTGTTTGTGATTATTAGTTAAGTATAAGGTTCATGAAGGCAGATGATCAAGAGAAATATCTTTATCTCTGTCCTGTTAATCTCAGCCACCTCAGTCAGGAGACCTTAAATGCAGAATTAAAGTGTCCTTATCCACAAGTTGGTGCAGCTCATTTTGATTGGAATTCAAAGCTTCAGCCACACAGTTTGTAAAAGAGTACAGACTCCTGATTTGAAAGACATTATGTTTAATGTACATGCCATGTTGTTAAGCCATCAACCTTAAAAAATAATATGAATGTAAGACAAATGCTCATCATTAGCTTATATGATAAGGTAACTATTCAATCCCTAATAATAGCCAGGGGGAAAAATCCTGTAATGCTCAAGTATACAGTTCATGATCAATGTCACATGCATACAGGAGATTTAGCTAAATAAACGTTTTTCTTTGCTTTGTAGTAAATGAGGACCTTGTTGCTCCAGGTTTTGACTTAACAAGACCAGCTTCTGTTGATCAACCAGTGGATACTTTCAAACCCAGTGGTCAAAGTAAGGAATCTAAGAGGCATAGAGAAGACCAGTCCACAGCAACAAGCAGCACACCACTGTCAACGTCGTATTCTCTTCTTTCTAAGAGTGGAACACTTCAGACAGAAGTTTCATGTAACACAGTAAAACCCAAGATTGAACCCGAGTTTGAAGTTGGCACCTTCTCGGAGCGAGAGTCCCCTATTAACTTCACAACTAAACACATTAAAGTGGAGGGCTCTGAAGAAAACTTCTCAGAAATTTCTGTTCAGCACGGATCTGCTACAGATCTGTCCAGGCACAGTGAAGGTGAGGTCCAGTTAACTATGGTGTCCAGTAAGCACATGAGCAGAACTGCAAGTGAAGATGAAGGCAGCGATTCTGAGAAGTCAGCACACAGCTTGTCAGAGGAAGATGCGGAAGACCTGGCTGAAGATGCTATGCTTGGAGACAGTTTTGATGTTGGTGATGGAGTAGCTCTTGGAGCACACGAGGGACTTATGGACATGTTCCAGTCCACAGATTCCCAGAGCATGAAGGAGTTGGATGAAGGCAAAATCTTTCACTGTGCTTTGTGTGAGAAAAGTTTTGGACGAATGGCGTCTCTCAACCTCCACATGAGGACTCATAGCTCGGAGAGGGAGCACATTTGCAGCTACTGTGGCAAAGGCTTTAGCCGAGCTGACCTTTTGAAGAACCATAAACGCACCCACACAGGTGAGAGACCATACTCCTGTAACCTCTGTGATAAGAGCTACGGCCACCAGGGCCAACTCCGGATCCACAAAAGAACCCACACTGGCGAGAAACCGTATGCCTGTCCACAGTGTGACAAGCGTTTTACTGAGCACAACCAACTTAAAGTGCACCTGCGCACCCACACTGGCGAGCGACCCTATTCGTGCAGCGTGTGTGCCAAGACCTTCGCCAGCGCCGGCAACCTGCGGATCCACCTGCGAATCCACAGTGGAGAGAAGCCACATTGTTGCGGCCAGTGTGGGAAGAGGTTCAACAGCCTGGGTGACCTTAAAACGCACCAGCGTGTCCACACAGGCGAGCGGCCTTACCACTGTGAACTGTGTAAAAAGACCTTCAGCCAGGCTGGCCACCTGAGCATCCACATGCGCATGCACACCGGTGAGAGGCCGTACATGTGTGGCGTGTGCGGGCGCACCTTCACCGTGGCCAGCAGCCTTAAGCTCCATCAGCTCACTCACACTGGAGAGAAGCTGCACGCCTGCTCGCACTGCGACAAGAGCTTCAGTAGGGCTAGCCACCTCAAAAGGCATGAGCAGGTCCATGCCAAAGACGGGATTGAGGAGATGGTTGCAGACGAGGCATCCTTCAGCAGCGAGCAGCAGCTTCACGAAGAAGCAAAAAAAACAGAATAGACTAACAGAATAGTCAGTTGAGGTGGTGGATGATTGCGCCCTACACAGTATGTTTTATATTATTCATGTTAATATTATTATTACTACTACCCCCACCCCGGCAAGGTTGAGGGATGATTCTTTAACCAGCCGGCTTCTCCCTCAGACATTTATAACTGCCCAGAAGGCACCAGCTGAACCTGGTAACACTAACTTGCTATACCAGTAATTCCAACTAAATTACTATTCCCAAGTCTGTTTAAGGATTTTGTCACTTGTAGGAAGATAAAATAAATGACACATGAATATTAGTGCAGTCATCTGCTTGTTCAGAGTATACAAATATTTTTTCCCATGCAAAAGAACCATTTTCTCCTATATCTTTGTGCACTAAATCCAAGTTTTCAATTTCGCCATCATCCGTAGTCTTTGTTTCACTATAATCACGTATCATTGTGTATAAAATATATTCTACATGTTTTACAGCATTTCAAACAAAAAATATTTACAAATGCAGCCATTTTCATTGTTTTGCAAGTGCACTAGGTTCATTTTGAAAGCACAAGCTTAGCTAGATGAGTCACCAGGGGTCTAAAGAAACATGCCAACTCTTGAGGAGAAGTTTCCTCTCAGTTGCAGGTTAGAACTCAGTCTGTGAACATGGTGTAGTGGCTTTTCCAATTTTTAAAGAAAAGTGTTTTTTGTATGAGTGTAGTTCTGATACTCCATCCACCATTATAATGCAATCTGAATCACCAAAGTCTTTCTGCTATGTCTGCAGTGAGCTCACATTGAAATCCTAAAAATATTGTTTCCCACCCTTAATTACAAAAGATATTATAACTATAGCTGTTTAGTTGACCAGAATAAAAGCTGCCCCAAGTTCTTCTCATAGTAGAAGTTTGATACACTGCAGATTTTGCAAGTTTTCCCACCTACAAAGAATGGATAGATTTTGTAATTTTGCTCGAAGGTACAAGATCTGGAGAAGATCTGTATGGAGAAGTGAGCCAAAATCTCTGCTGCAGTACAAACTTAGTCAAAAACTACAGGAACCGTCTGACCTCTGTAACGGCAAATAAGGGTTTCTGTACTAAATATCAAGTTCTGTATTTCTATTGTATCAAATCCTTATTTCATGAATCAAAATGTAAATTAATTATTTACAAATCATACAATGTGATTTTTTTAGGTTCTGTCTCTCACAGTAATTGAATTATTTAAAAAAATTATAATAAATTACAGATCTCTCTTCTTTGTAGGTGGGAAAGCTTGCTAACTCGACAGTGTATCAAATACTTCTTTTCCCCTTTTGCCTTATGGTTTAAGATCAAACTAAAAACATGCTGTTAAATATCCTAATTTAATCACCAGAGTCCAGTACCTCTCAGTCAGGAATTACTTTTGTCAGAGCTTTCAAAAACATGACAGTGAGTGGTGATGAGCAAGTAGAGGATAATAAACATTAAGAACAGTATTAGTTAGGAATAAGTAATATACACTTAATGTAAAAGTAGTTCTGTCACTTAAAAAGCATGTCTAACAGATAATAAATAACGGATTCAAATGCAGCATAAACAGAACTCAATTCTACTTCTTTCAGTTTGTGCCCATTGTAATCAGATATATTCTACAATTATATTCTATTATTTCTGCAATGGAAGACCAAAAACATAAAAATATTTTCATATTCTTTAAAATGACAACAAACATGACTGTTAAAGACCCGCATGAGGAGCATTTTTTTTTTTAATAATGTACATCCCGAAGAGGGAAAGAGCGCACTCACCTTGGATTTACACTTGAATAAAGGAACTACATAATAGTCCAAGTGCAAAAAATCCTTAAAATAAAATCTCAACCAAAAGTAAGTAACTCACCAATTCAAAGGGATAGGGTGTAGTTGGGGTAGCCATGTATAGTTGTTAAGATAATATAGTTCCTTGGTTGGTTATTTATCACACACACACACACACATGTGCAGTGGTCAATATGTTACACTAGCATTACTAGCATAATAATTAGGAGTCAGCCCAGGAAAACATGTACTGTGAGATTTCATAGTAAAACTGTAAATTGCTGGGCAGTTTTCGTGAACTTTCACAGTTTGACCATAAAGTTCACAGTTCTACTATGGTTTCATTGGTTACCAAATGCCATGCGGAATTAACCAAGTCTTTTATTGATAATGTTCTTTGTAAACCTTTAAAAAAAAGTGTACCAATTATTTTATTTTCTTTAAGTATTGCATTGTATGTTTTAATGTGGTACAGCACTGCTGAAAACAACTTTAGCATAACATTGTATAAGGATGATAAAAAATGATTTTTATTACACAACTCTCCCCATTATCATGCAAGTAATATATCTGTAGTGTGCAGTTAAATGACACTCATTAAGAATACATGGTTAAATAATAGTGATGAATAATGTTAGTAATGGAACATAGGTCTAATTATTATCTGTAAACATGCTTGATTCTTTTACAAACCAGTATTTGCAGTCATTTGCTTGGCTTTTAAATTAGCTTGATGTGGTTGCCAGGTTTGAATCAGTAAAATCTGTATCGTCTTATGGTTTAACAATGAATAAGACATGAATTGGCATATTAAGAAATTGTTTACTTCAAGAAGTGATAATATGAAAATTACAGTGAATCTATTTTTGAGAATCAGAACATCTGAAGTGTCCTCAAAAGTGTGATGGGAGCTGGCCAAGCTAGCACAGGAACTACTATCCTAAAAAGTACCAACACTTAATACTATAGAGGAAAGGGTCAAGAGTTGTTTAATACACTCACCATCTTTTGTTTAATATTAATTAACTTAGCATAGAGCTGAAGTATTATTCATTTGTTTGCAACTTTTAAAGACTTAACTGTTCAGTGTTTAATTTAAATGTGAACAGAACAAATCCTTCTGTAAGCTGATGAAACATTGTAATCATAGCAAATATTATAATGTAGATGCTTTTGAATTGTACTTGTGTGGTTTTTAATCTTTGTCAAAGCAATGAGAGAGAAAGTGCTTTGTTATTACTTGATGATCGATTTTGAAATAAGCTTCGTACTTTAGCCCTGATTTTTAGCCGAGGCTTGAAGGAGATTGTAAATGTTTGTTAATTACAAAATCACATATTCAGTGTTACTCTAAATGAAACCTTAACTAGCTATCATTGAAGTACTTGTGATTTGAGATCGAGACTAGTTATAATATTTAAGGATGCTGAAACATGTTTGTCTTACATAATGTCGTAATCTTTAGTCGCTGCTTGTTGATGTTGGTGTGTTCTGAGAGTTCAGATGGCTTGTTTCATAGTGCATGGCATTTCGAAACTTCACAAACACTTTACTGTTATAAAGTCTGAAAGTCAAATTAATCAGTTGTTTCTCAGTATTTCTGTTCCATTCTGGTTTGCGAGTGCTTTCAGCTGGTCTACATAAAAGAAATTGAACCAAATATTTGAACATGTTTAATGTAATTAGTTATGATATTGCATTTTTTATGTTGCATTATCATTTCAGCAACTGTCACACATTTGTTATTAATATATGTAGCATTGTGACGAAATGCAGTTTCATTATGATACACTTTAAATTGTATTTAAAATTGTCTGTAAATTATAAATTAATCTTGAACTGGTGATTCAGATGCTAAAGTCAACTAAAAATAAATATTAATTGATATTAAAAATGGAGTGCTCAACGCTAATGTCATTACAGATGAATAAATATATATTCAAATGTTTTTTTCCCCACATTATTCCTCTTGGGTTCAGCATGCATTATGTGTGGTTACATAAAGGTAGGAACGACCAACAAATAGATAAATATTTTGGAAAATTAAGTTTAAACTTTTTTAATTAAGCACATTTAAACTCTGGACAAGTGCAGTCGTGTGTAAAAAATAATGCAGTTGTGGCGCTTTAGATAAGGATTCATTCCCATGAACATTTCAGCATTGTTCATTGCTGAATTGGAATTGAATTTATCTACACAAAATAGTCCAAATTGGTGTGAAGCACAAAAAAGGTGTAGTTGCACAATATTCACACTCATTGCTGTGAAAACATTACATGTAGTTCTGGTGCAAGCAATTGCTATCAGAGGTTCCACAATGAAATATGATCGTTTTATGTACAATTCAATCTACCCAATAAATGTACTGTACCTTGTTGTGTAAAATAAAACCGATAATGTCTATACAAGGTTATTGTATTCCAACCCTTGAACGTTCCATGCAGCACCAGTGAATTTATTATTAAGCAATGGAAAGATTATGACTCGCCCGTTACCCTGAACAGAGATGCAACTAAGATGCCAAAGGTTAGCATTAAGGAACTGGATTGTTATTGTCATTGAGTTTGGAAAAGCTGTGCACAGTAATATTATTTCTTGGATAATCCAAATAGATTTGGGGACTTTGAATTCACCTATGTGAAGTGAACACATTAATATGTTCAGGAAACCACTTTGAGATTATTTTAATTTTGTGACACAGTACGGTATCCTGCTGGAAGTAGCCAGAAGAAAATAATACACTCTCGTCTCTGTGCTTTGGACAAAATCGTGCCGATATGTATATATTTTTTTGTTCTTCTGTTTGTTTTCAGTTTTTTAACTATTAATACAAACTTATTTGACTACATAAATTTGTTTAATTCTTAAATGTAACATCTAGGACACCCAATGAGGATGGGTCCCTTTTTGAGTCTTGGTCCTCCCAAGGTTTCGCCCTTATGTTTACGTAGTTGTTCCTTTTTCACTGTCACCTTAGTCTTAGTTTGAGGTTGGTACAAAAACTGTAAAGCTGCTTTGTGCTTTGTGTGCTCCATTGTAAAGTTATACACGTGGTCAGCAACAATAATCAGATAGGCTGTGGCATTAAACACATGGTAAATTGGTATTAAACTGCTGTTCTGCTGCTGCTGTGTTCCATCTGCTTTAAAGTTTCAGATGTGTAGATGTTTTGCGTAACTTGTTTGTAACGAGTGTGTGAATTACTGTTGCTTTTCTCCTTTGGCCATTCTCTTCTGGCATCGACAGTAATTTTTCACCAAAAGAACTGCTGGATAAATAAACTTACTGGATAAATAAATCACATTTTTCCTATTCTGATGCTCGGTTTCTGATGTCTGCATACCTACAGTATCTCACAAAAGTGAGTACACACCTCGCATTTTTGTAAATATTTTATTATACCTTTTTTATGGGACAACACTGAATATATGAATGTGCAGTAGTAAGTCTACAGCTTGTATAACAGCGTAAATTTGCTGTTCACCAGGGCATCACAGGTCTTTTAGGACAGTGTAATATTGTGAAGCTGCTTTGAGACAATGCGCCATTGTAAAAGGGGCTATATAAATAAATAAACTTGAACTTGAACTTTTACTTTTCCATGATGGCATCACAATCTAATAAAATAGTTGAGGGGTGTACTCACTTTTGTGAGGTACTGTAAATGCACGCAGTTGCTGCCTTGTGATTGGCTATTTAGATATTTTCATTAATGAGCATTTGAACAGGTGTGTATAGGGAAGTGACTGCTGAGTATTACACAGGATCGATTCAGTTACTGCAAACCTTAATACCGAATTAGATTAATTAGCTTTCACAATGCTGACTATGCTTATTTAATGCCTTGACCAGTGGTGGCTGGCCAATAGGGGGCGCTGGGGCCCCACCCCCTTAAAATTGTTCAGATATTAAAACAATCATTCTGAACTGCAAAATAGTTAGAACTGTTTATTCATACTGTGTGTCTAATAGACGTTAGAATTTATTTAAAAATAAATATCTCATTGCAAATATATGTGCAGGGCGCCAGTCTAATGAGAGTGTATGTAGGCACGTCAACTTTTGGAAAGCAGGTGATCTGAGGCCCATTTTTTATTTTTTTTTTTAGGTTTTCCACAGGGCGCAGCTCTATGCTTCCCAGACACACCCACTCTAATGCTTAGTGTGTCAGCATTGGCTTATTTTTTTAAAACATCATGTGATTGGATAATTAGGATATTGGATAATTACTTCATTAATTCAGCTGCAGTTCATTAGCTCCATTCATGCTGAACAACATTTGCAGGCTGGAGTAGCATAATGAGGGAAAACTTCAGTTTTGTCTTTTTAAAAAAATGCTTTTACAAATTAAGCTTTTCAATGGCTCAGGACAGGCTCAATGCATTGGCCATGTTGCCAATGGAGAAAAGACTAGTCACAGAGATGACTGACTTTAACAAGAATGTCATTGAGAAATTTGCAGGCCAGAAGGAAAGAAGGGCAAAATTCATGTTCTAATAGTGCTATTTTTAAAAATGTGCTTTATCTGTTTGTTTGTAATTTGTTGGTTTGTTGGCACCGCCCTCAGTTTTTTTAGCACCAGCCGCCACTGGCCTTAACTTATGGTATGGTTTATTAATGTCATAACTAGA
This sequence comes from Parotocinclus spilosoma, assembly GCA_033117975.1. Taxonomy (NCBI): domain Eukaryota; kingdom Metazoa; phylum Chordata; class Actinopteri; order Siluriformes; family Loricariidae; genus Parotocinclus; species Parotocinclus spilosoma. Next base: position 2,430 of record JAVSBV010020875.1, on the reverse strand, counting down.
GCTATCAAAGTTGATACAAAATATCTGTAGATTACTTGACCAGTTGAATCTGTGCAGTTGTGCGCAGTTTAAAGCTTTTTTAACTCACAGCCTCTATTTGGTTAAATAATAAGTTATTACAAAATATTTATTTATTGATGACACATATCAGACAATGTTACATGAAAGATTAACTGTTAAGTATTAATCATCACTCTCAGCTCAGGGTTCAGATGTTTATTGACATATTATTTCTTAACAGCCTTTGAAATGACATATTAAGAGTGAATAAATATACATTTTGTGATACTTTCTACACACAATAGTTACACATACACACTATGCAGAAGGTATGCGCTTAAACAAATGAGTGACAACTAATGACGGTGCAAAGTGCAGTTAAGAATGACAGGGAGATCACATGTTAATCAAACACGAGGTAGGTAAATCTAGGTCAAAGTTAGTGTAAGCAATATTTTACATATGGTATGTTATAGTACATCATACAGTAATTGTTCTAATTCTAATTGTTATTTTCACAAGAAATAAATATGTAAATGTGTCAGAGATACTGCTGAAAACACAAATAGAACGCAATCCTTCCGAAACCTAAACTGTTATACACATGCTTAACCAAAATTTTTTATTCACAGTAATTGTACAATATGCCGTTATGTACTGCTACAACCCTGACTGACTAACGCTGTAACGCTTAAGAACATGGTTTGATGGACCTGATACTTTTGTTTGATGGAAGCCAAAATTGCATTGATAGGCAGTATTACAAACAACACATAAGATCAGTCAGATGAAACAGAGACTCAACGAGTGAATGTGAACCAGTTTATATAGTTATAGTTTATAGAGAATATACAGGAAGTGAGGAACAAGCAAAGGAATACTATTTACAATCTGACAGCTACATACACTTTTAGAGCTTATTACAAAAAAGTAGCAGTAAGTCACAGACGGAATGTGAGCTAATGAACAAGCGAGCACCTGACCAGGAACAAAGAGAGCTTTTAAATGAAAGACAGACTTCTGTTCTTGAGTTCTAACTCCCACCTCTGCTCGTGGAACTTTTAAGGATTCCACTAGTTGTAGTGCAAGATAACTCAAATTTCACCCTGACTAGAAATGTTCTTTCAAAAGATCTACAGGATATGTTGTGTAAAGTCACGGTAGGCAAATTATACAAGATTTCTGACCATCAACCTTTATGGTTTGAGAGTAGTTTGTGCGCATGACAGCAATCTCACAAGCTTTACACGAAGCTGGCCTGCACAGCAGGATGGTAAGATAGAAATGCCCCCTAAAAGTGACATCTGTTTTTTTTTTTCTGATGCTCTGTGGTAAAAATATTTAAGTTCAGATAACACTCAAATTGAGCCTATTAAACTGAACACCAAAAGAAACAACAGCAAACAGAATAGACCATATACACCTGTTATTGGCAAAACTACATTGCAGGGAGTGTTTTTTCAGTTAAGGAAACGAAGAGTCCTTAGGTAGATACTGAAAGTCAGCAGGTGGTTTACAAGGCAAAACCCTGGCCTAAATCTAATTTAAAATAAGTGGATAAAGCAACCTTGTTGGTCACCATAAAAACTGATTAATAAGATAATATAATATTGTAAAACTGCTTTGAGATAATGCACCACTGTAAAAAGCACTATAGAAATAAATTTAGAATTTGATTGAAATTGGACAAATCTGCCACTAATAATTGGTAAATATTCTCAAACCTAGTTGTGCAAAACCTGTGCACATTTAAACAGACTGATGGATGTAATTAAAGCAAAAAGATGTTTGTACATTTACATTTATGACATTTAGCAGACGCCCTCTTCCAGAGTGACTTACAACTCATACAGTCTAACAATTCAAGCAAAGAGTCTTGCTCAAGGACCCAACTGTGACAGGTGAGATTTTACCCCTTGACCTTCTAGTCCAGACCCTTCACTGCTAGGCTACCACAATACACATTAAGTATTTTTGTACGTAGATGCCTAAATTGAAAGGGTAATTTAAGGGGGTATGGTGATTTTCTATGGGCACTGTTAAAAACATTGTATTTAAGCCTTTTTACAGGCTCAAATGTTTATAAACACATCTACCCATTCGTAGTGTAGCCAGTAGATTCCATGGTTCTGTTACCACTCTCAGACTGTTTAGTTATACAACACCAAGAAAAGCATACGGGACGCTTTGGGTTCCATTTGGACAGGTACAGCAATGGCTGGATGCTACTGCTGATATTCATTAAACCAAAGGCTAGATAACTGATATAACAGTTGTACACATCAAGAGAAAAGTAGGCCTTAAATGGCAACAGAGCTACTGGAGGGAAATAGTTAAAGATTGTGATGGCCAGAATAATGAGTACCATATTGAAAGCCCTTTTCTTGACTGGATGCATGTCATCTCGTCCTGGACCAGAATTCCATAAAG
>JAVSBV010020864.1:0-12090 GCA_033117975.1 Parotocinclus spilosoma | reverse complement strand
GTGTGTGTCTGTGTGTGTCTGTGTGTGTCTGTGTGTGTCTGTGTGTGTCTGTGTGTGTCTGTGTGTGTCTGTGTACATCCTGCCTAGAACTGTCCATCTCACTCAACAGGCCCTCTTTTAGATTTATTATTTTTTTTATATATACTTATTTTGTCATCACAGAAACGTTTTTTTGTCATCACACGCACTCCCCGCTTCCATATTCGGACAGAGCTGACGTTGAGATTGCCAAACGTTTTACAAACATGCTTTTGCTCCCGAAGATGTGTGGAAAAATAATCGGAGGACATTTCTCAGTTTAACAGCTGCCCCGAAATGATCCGACTTATTTAAACGCTGAATTCCAGCCGGTTTTCCAAGCGTCGTCACAGTTAGACTCGGGATTAAAAGATCGTCCTGTGGCTGCGCAAGAATGTGGAGAAATTTAGGAGTTGTACTTCGAATTCGTTGCGCACACTCAGTCACGGACGGTCTGTTGTTGGGGTTCTAGCAAGCCGGTTGCTTTCAGTTCTGGAAACGAAATGATTCATTGATCCACCAGTGGTTATTAAGATTAATTATTTAAACAGGCCTGCTGTGACTGGCTGATCAGATATTTGTGTTAATGGGCAGTTGAAAGGGTGTACCTAATGAAGTGGCCAATCGGGGTACTTTATAGGGACCAGAATTGACACTTCTTCATATGCTGTCTTTTTCTCTATGCAAGTACAGATATTTTGACATAACGCAGCAACACTCTTACAATGCATGTGCTTTTTATTAGAAAGGCACCAATTAAAATTAATTTAGAATTAAAAAGCTCTTGCTAGACGTGTGAAGATGATTTAACATTTTGTTACAGGCACAGGGGCTCACGCTAAATTAATGTAATGTGGATCTGGGCTCCTTGTGCCTCATATAAGTCTGTAAATAACCTCTCTTATACGTTAGTTAAAGTTGATTAAAGTTTATACGCTGTTATGGGTAGTATGAAAAAAACGAGTTATTTATGAATGAATCCTTTGTCATCCTACATTGTACTTGTACATTTGCACGAAATTGAACAACAGTTTTCCCTTCCTGGTGCAAATAATATTACAGATAAAAAAAATAAGAATAATCAAAATATTTTAATAGCTTTTTTTTTTTTTTTTTTTGGTTCCAAAAGGACCCTTCAGTATCAAGGATCTTCAGACCGTATTAAAGCTTAATTTATCATTCCAGTGAAGTTGCCAGATGCTGCGATTTCACAGGTGTAATGGACAATGATTTATCTGTTATTTCATTTGTTATTTTCTAATTTTTTAAAATAATTTTACATCTTTTAGATTTTACGTACGTTTTATTTTTCTGTTGTTTTGTACTTTTATTTAATGTTTAATTTATTTTTTCAGATTTTTATATGTAATGTTTTTATTAAAAGTAAAAATGAAAAAATATTAAATGTAAAAATGATTATACATTTTTTTTAAAAGTATAAAAAAAAGAAATAAAAAACATTTAATTTTAAATCAAAATAAGTTATAAAAAAAAAAAAAAAAAAAAGGCAGAACTTGTACAATATACAAATCGCTCAATAGGGGCAAGTAAAATATTATTTTTACATTACATGTATATAATGTGTTTAAACTATAAAATTAACAAGATTATATTACACTGCTCACGAGAAGTAGGGGATATTGAATTTCAAAATTTTCCCTAATTTTTGCGAGCAGTGTATTAAAAAAAATTATCTGAAAAGCCCTTGTTTGTACAGATCATTGCATTGCTCATGAGGGGGGTTACGTTCGCTGCCACTGTCGAGTCCTTGTGAAGCCCCTCATATCTGATTGTCAGTTAGAAGTCACAAACCACCTCTACAAAAGTGTTTGTGCTTAATTCTTCTGCTCAGTGCTGTGAACGTAACCGTCCGTTAAGCGTGTGTTCTCCTGACTAATAACAGCATGTGGAGAGAATGTTGAATGATACCTAACCCAATCTACCTTACTTCCAGGTGACAAAGAAACCTCAGAAACCACAGTGGGAAAATTACTATGAATATGAACCGGTCAGTATTGAACAGCATGTATGTTGGAGCCGTAGGGACCCCTGACTGCTGGCTTCCCCCCCAAGCTTTTTCCATTTCGTAGCTCTCACTTTACACAAGAAGCTGCCTTTATGCTGTTTGTGAGCACTGTGACTGCGGGTCGTGATTTGTGTGCTGGTGGGGACGCTTGTCTTATTTGGTCACTGTGCTGCTTTGTGTATTAAACTCTTAAGTTGATCCTCTGATTTAAAACGTTTGAATCCAAAAGACGTAGCGTACACACTGTAAATTCCCAGATTTGTAGCCTGTGCTCTCTGGGTGAGATCCCTATCTATCAGCAAACACTCGAGATTGAATGAGCGAATGATAAGTACGAGTACAAACACACTTGTTTGCACTGCGAGCGATTTGGCTGGCTCCACTTGTTGATTTAGTCCTGAAGTAGCCGCTCTGCTGGCCTTCCCGTCCCCTCTGGCTTCTGCTCTACTGCTAGATTTGTGGGCTGGACACAGCTTTGAACTTGACCTTCGTTCCTTTTGGGTAAATTGTACAAGCCAATAAAGGTCAGAATGCACTGGCGGATAGCTTTTTTTTTTGTTCTAATTAAAACAAAGCAGGTCTTAGTGTGGACTAGACCTGCATTGGATCAAATTTCCCATGATTTGCCTTGAATGCACAAAGTGAGTGACCAAAAAGACCTGGGTTTGTTGGTGGGATCTGGCTTGTTTTTGGTGGTGGATTTTATTTGCCATAGAAACCTTTTAGTCAGTAATTCAACACCTGTGAATGCAGCAGCTCTCAGTATGATTGTGCTTATTTTCATACACCTGAAGGTAAGTGACCCTATCAGCCAACTCTGTAGCCTCGGTTTCAGCATTGTGCAATGAGAGCATGGTTCGTTTTGGTAATATCGGTGGAAATAAAAGCCCTGGTGAATTTTTGCTCATGCCATAGTGCAAGGCTTCTCAGCAGAGCTACAATACTATGCAAAAGTCTCGGACCAACCACCAATAGATTTGTGGTTTTACACACAAATATATTGACTATATATAAATATTTGTCAGTCTCTCTATTAAAATGCAAACAGAATATGCACATTTTTCAAAACAAAACGGTTTCTGATGGTAAAAGTCTGTATTTTGTATTTTTTGGCTGTTTTTTTTTGTTCTAAAAGGACCCTTCAGTATCAAGGATCATTAGACCGTATTAAAGCTTAATTTATCATTCCAGTGAAGTTGCCAGATGCTGCGATTTCACAGGTGAATGGACAACGATTTATATTATTTTTCAGATAAAAAAAAAAAAAATGCTTTTAGTAAATGTTTAATAAATTTACATCTTTCAGATTTTACATGTTTTATTTTTCTGTTTTTCGTGCTTATATTTAATGTTATATTTATTTTTTTATATTTTTATATGTAATGTTTTTTTATTAAAAGTATAAAAAAAGAAAATGTAGTAAATTAGAAAATTTAATTATTAACCATAATTTTAAAAATATATGATTTAAAAAACCTAAAATATAAATATATATATATATGTATATGTTTTTTTTAATTATTTCTTTATTATTATTATTATTTTTTTTTTTTTAATACTGCATGCAGTTTTTCTGGTTGTATTCCAATAAAGAGACTGATAAATAATTAGGAATGTATATGGTAATTATATTATTGCTGAGACAACAAATCTAAAGGTGGCCTAAGACTTCTGCACAGTACTATAGTTTGTGATTAAACTGATACCAATTTGAGCCTGAGCCCTAAAACTCTATCTATATCAAGGTGCTTGTTTTGCTTGGAAAAGATGACAACGGGTAAAGCCGGTTGGAGAACTCGCTTTGCACTGGTAACGTGGGGTTGGATGGTGGGCGCTGATTGGGTTTTCCATCCGTTTGCATTTCCACTGCTCTGGAATGCCATAATTATGGGATCGATTGCTGAGGTGGGAGATGAAGGGAGACACTGTCTCATTACAGAGAAGACATTGTGTCCATTTTCTGTGAGCAGGAAGCTGCTCTCTTTGCCAGTTCTGGCATTCTGCTGTGAACGACAGTTTTCAGACTCTCCCTTTCAGCACCTCCCACACGGTTTATTGTTAAGATAACATATTTACTGTTAAGTCCATTAGTTAAGGGAGTGTAGTGCTTGCAACAGCTGGTGTTTAACATGTCTAAAGCTTAGAGAAAAGAATCCACCCTGAGTGATAGGAGCAGCAGTCTTTACTAACACTGCACCATCTAGCGATGCCTGCTGCGTTTTAGTGGACCATGACCCAGCTTTCTTCAACCACATATGCATTGCCTTCAAAATCAGTTAGCAGTGACGGTTAAGCCCAGCTCTTATTCTCTAAGCTACTTAATAGCTACAAATAGGGGTGATAACTTCTATCCTAGGATGTCAATAATGATAATTAGACTTGTGGCTTACAAGGCACCACCCTAGATGTCTAGGTTTAAAGTTTCGGTTATTTATTGCTCACTATTCAAACCAATTTCTAAAACCTGGTTGCATTCACCCAGCATGGTAACGACTATACTTTCTAAATCTGTTATGATGGACTTTTCCTTTCACAAGCACTATTTAAAGAAATTTGGGCTCACAGCCATGACAGTTTAAAGTCACCCTTAGCCCTCTTAAGCACTCTTAATTCTTTAGGATGGTGTAAAATCAGCTAGCCGGAATTTATTTGACTTTTTTTGTGTTCCTTTGTGGCGGGTTAAGAGTGCATCACTCAGCTCCATTTAGTGCAGGGCCTTAAATAATAAAGTGCTCCTGTGTATTCTTATTGCTTTTATATGTGGGCCAGATTTCAGTGTAAAGGGAAAGAAGAAACCATAGAAAGTTTCCACTGCATGAGCGAGCAGGACATGCCACCGATCAGCAGGACTCTTATTTCTAGGCTCATTTGACCAAAATGTTAGACCCAGTGCTCAAAGTCCCTTGGGCTAAGCTGTCCGGGCGTGGAGAAAAACTGCGAGCTGCGTTTGCATTCACATGTGGGATTATTACTGATCTGATCAGTGGTGAGCTTTCCATCCACCTGTTTTTAATGTGTTTAATAAGCTTAATTGGCGTTCAGGATGCCATTTTTTAAATCCCTGCTTCTTTTTGACTGATCTTTATCACTTGTGAAACATTTGGGTGGAAACATGCCTTACTGGTACACACACGCCTAGCTCTGTGCATGTTCCAGTCGTAATTCAGCCGTGTGCGGTGTGCAGTCGAACCGTATAAAAACACCAGTGGGCAAACCTTACACTGTGGTAAACGTTTAATTGCCGGTGACTCTTTGCTCCTTGGATCAGCAGGACTGCTTCACAGTGGAAGGGGAGGACCTGAAGCACGACTTTGAGCGGTTGCAGCTGGCCATGGAGATGGTGGGCTTCCTGCCGGCCACGCGAAAACAGTGAGTTTCCTGCATGGTGGGGATACGAAGCCGGAGCCATAACTGTCAGTACTCTGATCAAAAACCCGAATCTGTTTCCTGTAGTATAACAATATCTGTAAAAACACGAGAAGTTCCCTGGAGGGAATTCCTCAAGGGGTACAAATCCGACGAAGATCTAGAACTGAACAGTCGGCCATGTCTGAGGGCAAATGCTGCACCAGCCTTATTGGTGCGCATCTGCTGTGAATAGGTCTTTGGGATTTGGGTGTAATGAAGGAAAGGATTGTGAATCAGTGATGGTGCTGCTTTCACAATGACTGTGCGCTAACGGTACGTAAATGCATCAGTGATACCGTTAAACGCACAAGTGGAACGCTACCATCTACACAACATCTGAAGCCTGAACTGTTAAACATAAGGAAGCAGATTTTAACCACTTTGTTTTGGACAAACCCTGAACAACACTGAGTGTTAATCAACACAACATCCCATTTTTTTATTAGATGGGGATAGTTGGGCCTAATTGATACCTGGCCCATACTTTATTTAATTCAATATTTCATTTATATAAAATATTTTTATGCTACGTTTGCAATGTCTTTTTTTATTGTAATATATAATGTTACACTGCTCACCAAAAATAGGGGATATTTCAAAAGAAGATGATCCGAATAGAATCCTGTCCATGTCCCATCACTGTCGGTGCGTTTTGGCACTCTAGGGTGACCATACACCCTACTGAACAGTCAATGTGGGGGCACTTTGGTCCAGTTTAACATTCTTCTGTTCACCTGCATGAATATCAGGTCCGACTCAATCACAATAACTGAGTTTGAATCTCATTTGAGTAATTGAACATATTTCTTTGACTATTACATTTAGTTTAATTTAGTTTAATAAAATTAAATGCTTCATTTTATTTGCTTCGTATTCATTTTGAAATGGCCCCTATTTTTTGTGAGCAGTATACTCTAATCTATATTAATATTATATTTTAATGCTTGTACATTATTTTTTTGTCTGTTCATTTTTATTTAGCTCATGTTCTAAACTAATGAGGTGGCTTAGTTTAAATCAGACGTATATCATCTAGGCTTCCCAAGGAGATCGAGTCCCTTTTTAAGTCTTGGGCTTTATTCCTTAGAATGTTTACAGGGTTTTGTCTTGCCACTATCCCCCTAGGTTTGCTCAGTTAGCACCTCGAGATTAGAACATTGTAAAGCTGCGCTCTGTTCTAAAAAGCACTGTAAAAAAAAAGTCCAAAAGCTTTCGATTGGTCAAATCTCTTCTTCACCACCTGAGCAACTTTATTGTTTATAATTGTAAACTGTTTATAACTAGACACCTGTTGTTGTTTTTCTTCCGTTCTCTTCCAGAATCTTCTCTCTCTTGTCAGCCATCCTTCACTTGGGGAACATCCGATATAAGAAGAAGACCTACCGGGACGACTCCATCGATATCTGCAATCAGGAAGTTCTTCCCATCGTCTCCGAGCTGCTGGAGGTATAAGAACTGACACCTGTCTTGCTTCCTTTTTGTTTTCTCCTGTGCAGCTCCTCACGAATACTCAGAGTGCTGTCTGTGTGGCTGAGCGAGGGGTAAGGCCTCTGTCAGCGCTGTGCTGGCACTCAGATTCCATTAAAGCTGACATGGTAATGGAGTGCCAAAAAAAAACCCACTAACTCTCTGGAAGCACTGTTTAGAGGAACTGGAAAACTGTCGACACTTCTCGGCTTATTTCAGATAATTGCTTATTTCAGTCAGAGATCAAAGCCGAGAAGTGTCGACAGTTTTCCAGTTCCTCTAGACAGGGCTTCTAGATTCCGCATGTGTTAAAGGAGAACAGATCTTCTGGTTTATGAAATAAAAAAAATGGATCGGAGATCGGATGGGGGAGAGAGTTTAATCCGATGTCTTTCCTATCACGTTTATTCTTTACTACAATTTGGACGACTCGGCGTGAACAGAGATGACCCGTGAGCAATAGGAACTCGAGCTCATGGATTATACAAGTAAAAGTTCAAATACAAGTTCAGCGTTTGCCGTTGCTTTCTCCACCCCTCCCCATTTCCAGTTACACAGCTGGGGTGATTTGCATACACAAGTCAATGACAATTTGGAGATGCCAATTAACCTAACACGCATGTCTTTGGACTGGGGGAGGAAACCGGAGTACCCGGAGTAAACCCACGCAGAGACGGGGAGGACATGCAGACTCCACACAGAAAGGACCCAAACCGCTTCACCCTGGGATTGAACCCGGGACCTTCTTGTTGTGAGGCAGCGGTGCTACCCGGTACTAACATGAGGTTTTGTTTATTAGGAAGAATAGAAAAAAACAAAGTACGTCCATAAATAAAGACGTCTCTTATATGCTGTACATAATAAATGCACCACGTGGTAATAAGTTTTAAATCGGAATTGAGCCCATCAGAATTCTGGTACCACGCCCACTTGATTTTATAGGTAGCACATACCAGTGATTTTGAAATATTACATTTTATTGAGAGTTGATAAATGTATTGGTCTAAGCGGCACACTTTTGGGCCAAAGTAGTTTTGGGAGGTCATTTTATGCCCATGTCTCTATATATGCACTGACACTTTTATTATATGCTGTAATATATTTCTGTTTATCTTTATATATTTGCCAAACCTTTGTTCACGTCACAGGTTTGATCTCAGATTTGAATGATATGCCGAGGCATGAGCTAACTGGCCATTCGCGGCACTCCTTTATTTTACTACGGTCTATGCATGTGCATTTATTTCACAATACTTCAACGCATAGGCTTTCCAAAATTTGCATCCAATGTTTTGTCTCTTTTTCGCAGTGAACACGGAATATAAATGAGCTCGAACTGTGCGGTGCTGCAGATGTATCCAGTGGAGGAAACGTTGGCTTATCGTATGCTATCTCATAGCTAAAGGCGTAGCTTTATCTCTGCATTTCCTGCTCCGTGGTGGGAGGCAGTCAGCGGGCATATAGAGTAACGCTGCCCGACGAGATGATGGGGCAGAGATACCGAAAGTTGCCTGGCTCAGTATTCATGGAAAATCTGTTTCGCATTTTACATTTATAGAACGACGGAAAAAAGCTGCATATAAGAATCATAATGCGGGTGGTGTTTAACTTTCGAGTGTTCACCCGTCTGTAACTGGACGTGTAGTCTTACAGAGGGCCACCAGTCGTTTTTAACGTGCCCATTATGCCATGTAATGTTTTACTTCCTTCATTCCATGCATATGCTTTGACTTTGCATATTAATGCTGGTCACAGTTTACCTCTGAGTATAAGCCAGCGTCAGGCCGACATACTGGGCGTGTCGGATGAGGAGTAGGAACTGAATTCAGCATTCCTCCTTCCGTAGCTGTCGTGTACACGATTTTGGATCCGGTTTGGGCTTCCGTGATTGATCGGGTCTGCTAAAGGCTCCTTGTGCGACTGGTCCTGGCGCCTCGGGCTAGCAGCAGGAAACGGCCTGCGGTTAAAGCGTGTACTCACGCAGCTTGGATTCTTAATGCTTTCCATGTGACCACATACATATGGACTCTTTAGTGTCTGCACGGCCACGTCGTGTTTCTCACGCTGAAGTGCACGGATGCATGCGCACACTCCGCTACAGGTCATTGTGTGGACACCCGCGCAAACGCCGTACAGCCCTCTGGATTCGGGCATAAATGACTCCTGGTGTTGCCTTATGTTAAAATAATGCCTTGTTTTTATAGATTTTTGTAGGTATTTAAATCATCCAAAATAAATCTGTACAAGGCTACAACTTCCTTTGTTAAACTAAATCTATATAAACAGGTGCAACCTGTATCCTTAACCCAACACACATGCAACTGTGCTAATGTTACACACTGATTGGCCTTTTTGTTAGAGACATCCATGCTGTGGTGATTTGGCCCTACTTTCTCCTGGAATGAAACCGCTTTCATGCCAAACAGTTCTAGGGACTCATTTGGGAGGAACCACCACCCACGGAGAACTACATTTGCTCCAGGGCCTATTTTGGCTTGCATTTGCACTGCCAGTAGGAACCATGAAGCACTATTAGATTAGTAGTATTGATAGTAGTATTATCTCAACTCAACTTTATTTCTATAGCACTTTTAAAACAACAATCATTGCAACAAAGTGCTGTACAATCGCAAACAAAGCAACATACAAAAAAAACAAAAAGCAACATACAAAACGTACAAAAAGACTCCAAAACAGACAGAAAAACAGCAAAAATAAAACAAAACAATGAGACCTCAACAAAAAACAAGTCACGTTAGGTCAAAAGCTACGGAGAAAAAATGAGTTTTTAACCTAGGTTTAAAAATAGGCAATGACGAAGCCTGTCTAATACGAAGTGGCAGGTCGTTCCATAATTTCGGGGCCGCGATTGAGAACGCCCTCTATCCCCTCCAAGCTTTCGCTTTGACCTTGGGACCCCCAAGAGCAGCTGATCAGCTGATCTGAGGCCCCGAGCGGGGACATGGGGGCGAAGCGGCTCAGTGAGGTAGGGCGGGGCGAGTCCATTCAGAGATTTAAAAACATATAAAAGAATCTTAAAATGGACTCTAAAATGCACAGGCAGCCAGTGCGGGGAGGCCAGCATGGGGGTTATGTGCAGCGTTTTGTAAGGGAAGACTGACTAGCTCCAAGATATAGAGCATGACAGTAATCCAGCCGGGATGTGATGAAAGCGTGGATTACTGTTTCGAAATGCTCGTGAGCCAGAATGGACTTTACCTTGAAGCTGGACTTAACTACGGCACCAATCTGGCGCTCCAGTTTAAAATCATTATCCATCTTAAAACCCAGGTCAGAAACTGTAGGCTTTAAAAATAGCGCCAAGGGTCCCAAATCGACAGGGGGAGCTTCACAAGACCCAGAAAGGGGCCAAACACCATCACTTCCGTTTTCCTTTCATTAAAATTTAAAAAGTTTAAAGCCATCCACGCTTTAATGTCATTAAGACGTAACAGAAGTGGTTCAATAGAAAAGGCGTCTTTCTTCTTCTTCAATGGGAAGTAAATCTGGCAACCATCAGCATAGCAATGAAAAGAGACACCATGTTTTCTCAAAATGGAGCCCAATGGGAGCAAATAGAGAGAATATAGGAGAGGTCCTAAAATTGACCCCTGTGGAACCCCGTATGGCAGGGGAGCTAAGGGTGACTCTGAGTCAGCAAAACTAACACTCCAAGTTCTGTCAGAAAGATATGACCGGAACCATTCCAGAGCACTACCACAAATGCCCACTAGGTGTTGCAGTCGAAAAACTAAAATCTTGTGATCTATTGTATCAAATGCTGCAGAAAGGACCCAGGCCGCTCCACCCTGGGATCGAACCCGGGACCTTCTTGCTGTGAGGCGGCGGTGCCACCCCACGAGCCCCCGTGCCACCCCGGTGCTACATAAAGGCCTTTAAGTTTGGTAATTTCACGAACAAAACCAACACGTTAAGTTTTGAAAAAGAGACGAGAGGAACTGACCGACCGAGTCGGATCTGATTCGTCGTATTCAAGTACAAACTTGATTTGAATTTGATTTAAAAAATGCAGCCTTTCTTGCATTTTCTTTATTTTATTTTATTTGACTTTATTTCATTTGCAGACGGTCTGAAACTGAGATTTTTGGGGGGTTTTTCTCGCCAACTTCTTTTCGTTTGTTAATAAACAAACATTGTCCCAAAGCAGCTTTATAATCTTATATGATCTTAAAAGGTCAATCCCAAATTGAGCAAGCCTATGGCGACAGTGGCAAGGAAAAACTCCCTGAAGAAACCTTGGGACGATGACGATTCACAGTTCAAACAGGTGATTCTAATCATAATTTGGGAGTCTTTGAGGAATAAAGATGATCAGAGGAACTGGATTTCTGTGTTTATGTCTTTACAGACCATAATATTATTAACGATTCAGAATCTGGAGGAATTTCAGTCCTATAAAGCCTAACCCGAACAGGGGTGATCTCCCTCTGCTCCCTCAGACGGTACTGCATCAAGCTTTTAAATACAACTTAAAACTTTACTGTACAAAAAGCTAGCCTCATGTTAATCAGGTCCATAAGCTCCGCCCACTTCTCTGTTCTCAGAGTCGACTAGGATGGACCGTCACCATGGCAATGGCCAAAGATCAAAAAAGAGCATCCAAATTGGTACCATGTCCAAAACAGAACATTTTATTTCAATAATCATCTAGGCCCCCCATGGAGGTCGGGTCCCTTTTTGAGTCTTGGTTCCACCCAAGGTTTCTTCCTTCTACATTCAATTTAGTTCACTAAAATATAAAGGGTGTAAAATAATATTTTTTCTTCAGTTCCATTGAATTATTACAGTTATTATATACACTTATATATATATTTTTGAAATGTATTAACCAAATATGGAATATTATTAATGTTTAAAATACCAATATCTTTTAACAAACATCTTTGTTTAACAAAAAATATTGATTATTAATAGGTTTGCTATGCCTGAGAAATAAATAAATTGTTTATAATAAATTACATACATTAAATAATACATTCTATAACTGAGTACAGTAAAAGCAGCAGTGCCATTAGTACAAAAATAAGCACCAAACATATAACAAAAGATTATTTATAACTACATTTAATATTCACAGGTTCATTATTTCATGACCTCAAAGGAGAAATGTGCCCATACATCGACTCTTCTTTATCTCCCTGCTAACATTA
>JAVSBV010020853.1:0-12090 GCA_033117975.1 Parotocinclus spilosoma | reverse complement strand
AACATACTGTCAATAATTTGACCCTAAATTGTCTTATAACTTATATTCATCACTCCATAATAATTCCACTGATCTCCATAATAATTCCACTGATCTTAGTGGCACCTCAAAATTCAAGAGCCTCTTCACTCAAAACAATTCATAATTTTTTTTTTGCCCTTCAATTTTAAACAAACATTCCCACTTTAAACATGGGCACCATAAATAAAACACTTAATGGTGTGATCTTCCAAAGACAATGCATCCAGTCCAGTTGGTGGCGATAACGCACCAATACAAAAAAAGAAGAAGATGGCACATCATAGACAGATTACATTAAATAACATTACATTATATTATATTATTATGATATGTTGTTATTATATTATGTATATGTATATTATATTATGGGTATGATTTTACCCTCCGAATCTGTGCTGCTGACCCAGTTTAAGAGACACTGTCTTAAAATTTCACCTTATATTCATTTATTTCATGCTTTTATATTTGACTTATTTCATGTCTTTATTGATTTTAGCCATTAAAAAATATTAGCATATTTCTAAACTGTTTATAACATTTGATTTGACATTCCTTAGATTTATATAGGCATACAATTATTTGGGGGTCAGAAACCAATTAAATCTATTTACATTACTTCTTATGAGGAAATAACTAAAAAAGAAAATACCTCAAACAAATCTGAGTTCAACCAGCCTTCCAGAACCAATTAAGTTTGATTTTAAGTTTGAGGTTTGATCCGAGGTTCCACTGTAGAGAGATTATACATTTCAGGATTTTATGGATAATGCTATATGTGCACAACAGTGTCTCTACCTGTGTTGCTTAGGAAAAAAACAGCAGGGTGAAAAGACAGTGTGAACCAGGCCTGTGTTTGAAAGTGTCTATCGATGTAGCAGCAGGTTCCAAGTTAAGGCAGCAAGGTGCTTTTTGTGTGTACATGTGCTTCGCAGGCCCGTTGTGTAAGATGAAGTTCCCCTGTCGACGTCGTTCCAGGTGAATCCCTAGTCTCCCTGTAGCATCCTACGCTATGTACAATCCCCTCAGTGGAGGCTCCCTATTACTCAGAATGGGAGTAGGGATGAGTCAGTTGAAACACTGCCATGAAGACGACCACTTGAAGCACTGCCATGAAGAAGGTTTTTCACCAAACTTTTAAAATATAGTCCTTAAATGTTCTTGTGAAGACCTTCCTAGAACATTGTGATGCACACCCTTATTACATCACATCGCAAACTCTTATTGCATCACCATTTCACGACACAGACTTTGTTTTTACAATGTGTTTTTCAAGATAATTCATTTTTTATGTTAGAAAAATATTTTCTAATATTCTGAGAATGCTGTCATGTATTATTTACCGCATGACGCTTGGAGAACAAATTACGCCCTGAGCACCGGAGTGGCAAAGCACCTGTTATTTCTGTAAATATTATTACTAATAATATACTTGTTTTGTAACACTTGCTAATTTTTAAACAGGGGTGGCACATTGGTTCATTGGGTAGTACCATCCCATCCTCATAGTCAGAAGGTCCTGGGTTCAATCTCAGGGTGGAGCAGCTTGGGTCCATTCTGTGTGGAGTCTGCATGTCCTAACAGTGTCTGCATGGGTTTACTTTAGGTACTTTGGTAAATGTAACTCGTTTGAAATTGCAAAGAGATTTTTGATATATTGCAAGATGTTGAAGTGGTCAAACAACGTGGCCCTAAATATTTTTATTAAAACATTCAATGATTTTTTTTTTCTTTCTCTATCATACCGAGAGCAATATGAAATAAGTCCTTCTAAGTCCATCTAATTTTCAGAACTTTACAGCAATGTTACATTGTAATACAAACCATTAGTACTTTTTCAGGAATGTTGATGGAATCTTTAATTTTCTTATTACATTTTTTTTTTTCTTAAAACAGTCCATGAACTATGTAATTCAAGCCCTTCTCATTTACAAAATATTAAAGCAATGTTTTTTTCCTGAAACACGAGAAGAACATGCAAACTTCCAGGCTGGAAATTAAAGCAGACATGGATGTTTTAGTTAAGCTAGGTTCGGACTGCAGTGTGGTGACTATCCAATATCCTGGGTTCTACCCCAAGTGGGAAGGTCTGGGTACTTTCTGTGTGGAGTTTGTATGTTCTCCCCATACCCACATGGGCATACTCCACATGAATGCTCCAGTTTTCTCCCACAGTCTAAAGACATACCCTAAGGTTTGAGTGTACATGCTCTACGATGGATTGATGCCACATCTAAGGTTGTACCTGCCTTGTGCCGCCCTGTGCCGCTGGCTAGACTCCGGCTCTCGCATGACTATTACGTTGTGGAAAATCCTTACAATGATAGAAAGACAATCTTGTTTGTATAAACCAGATTTATATCACAAAGTACAGAAGGATCTGCATTTTTTTGCCTTGTGGGGACATTTGCCAGTTCCCCATGATAAAAACTGGGAAAGTTTAAGGTTAGCGATGATTAGTTACAGTAATAATTAATCCTAATAAAAATTTCCATTATGAACATTATAAACATATTTGCATGTGTGTGATAATGTTTTTGTGTGTGTTCATATTACATTGTGAGGACCGAATGTCTCTATAAGGATCGAAAGAGCTGATATTTTGGAACCTTTTCCTGGCCCCCATGAAGTTAACTGCAAATTAGACAACAAAGATAGTGACCTTGGTTATGTTGCTGCAAAGTTAGCAGTGCATTAACTGAAACAAATTTATAATTTAATTTAATTTGTAGCTATCTGTAAACCTGCCTGTATTTCTCTGTATTGCTCTCTGTCTTGCTTTGTCCCTTTATTTCTGTCTCACTCACTTTAGATTGGGCGCTGTTGCTTTTGTATCCTCTCTTCCTACCTCGACATGTCCCTCTATCTCTCTCTCTCTTTTTCTCTCTCTCTTTGCTCTGCAGTGTTGCCCCAGGAACACCCAGATTTCACTGCAGCACCGTCTTAAGCTCCATCAGACTCTCATATATACTCGTTTTCAAATAATGTTTTTAATATATGTCATACGTGATTTTACATCACAGTGGGTTCTACCCCTGAAATTAAAGATACAAGCTCCATTTCTAATTTAAATTTACCACAGATAGATTTATAGATTCTTTTTTCCACTTGGATTCATAGCTCTTACCAGGGGCGTTTTTGACGACTCGTTGTACTGGGGTAAACACAAACTTTAGAGGAACACTAAATGTTTGCCAATCAGGCGTAAGGGGCACAAATGTGAATAAAAAATAAGCCTGAACAGATGAGCAGAATCAACACTAAAGTGGGCATTACTCTATTGCATTAACTAAACATATTACTCACATTTTTTTTGTAATATGTCAGTAATATTTAATATTACTTTAAGCTATTACTACCCTGTTTACACCAAGGCTGACTTTATTTTGAGTTCTTGTTAATGTCCATAACTCCATGAGAAATACACAAACTGGCTTTTACATCAAGATTGTTGTAGGATGCTGGGGCATTGTGGGAAATGTAGTGCCTGTGATGAATCTACATTTGTATCCTGTAGTGCTGCTTAGCAATCAAGGATAAAAATTAAGTTTTAACTGAGCACAGCAACATTTTATGAGGCACCTGTCCTAGTAAAGTGAGTCTGATGACACCCCTGCAACTCATGACAACGTAATTATTAAAATTTTGTTATTTTAAATATGTTTTCGATATGAAGAAATATGAGAATCTAACCTTGTTTGAAGTGTAATCTATCCATTGCATCTGAGCATTTGTGTGATCACAACAGAATTACAACAGAATATTAAAGCCTTGTGGCAAAATTAAAACCATGCCATTTAACTAAGAAATTTGTCAATTAAAATTGAATTTAATTTATTTTAAAAATATTTAGGCAGAGTTACTGTTAGGGTTCCTACCTTCCCCCGGTGCGTTTGGTCGTCCTCGCCGGTCGCCATTGCAGAGCCATCGGTGGGGCGGTCTATATCCACTATATTAATTATGTCCTGTTCCCAAACAGCTGCTTCATGTCCTATAACGGCGTGGTTTTTGGTGCTGTTCGGGGCCAGGTCATAATCATTCAGACGTGATTGCATCTCGGTTCGCATGTCTGACCACCGGCGCCCTTGCGCTCTTCTGTGTTCCCTAGAGATAGTGGTTAAGTTCTGGGGGCTTTTAGTGCCGAAGGACTGGTATGAGCCCCGAGGTATTTAGTTTGTTATGGTTAGGTTTTCCCGCCCCGTACTCGTGCGCTCCTCGCACGCTTTGAGCTTGTGCTCTTCAGTCGTCGGCACCTACCTAACCTCACTCCAGCCAGGCGTTCGTTCTGAATAGGACACTCCCCAGTCTGGCTTCTTCATTTTCGAGCTCACGCTCACCCTCTGGCACTTCGGCGCCTTTCGCGATATATTCGCGTTCGCGCTCCTTGCGTACCTGAGTTTATCGTGTTCTGGCGCTTCGCACCTTTTGTATGCTATTCACTGTAGCGCTACAAGCACACCCTAAGCTTATATGCTTCAGTGATTTGTTCGCCCGAGCTCAGACTCGCACTCTTTATATGCCCCGGCTAGAGTAGCCACCGGGTAAACACGCACTCTATAAGTCGTGTCCCAGTTTGGCTTTCATTTAATTGCATGCACATTCGAGCTCACGCTCGCTCCCTGGCTACCTCCGTGCCTTGCCTTTTAAGAGACATCCCAAAATCGTGCTTTCTGCACGTCTGCCCTGACTGGCGCTTTGACGCCCTCTTGCGACCAGTTAGCACGTTGCTCCCACTCGGGACGCAACCTCGGCACGGTCCTTTATCCTTTTGGTTTTATTATGTTAGGAGCCTTATGCTCCGCTCTTCATCCCTTTTCAGTTGTTCTATATTATTTCCCCATTCTTATTATACATCATGGGATATACTTATCACGCATACCTGGGTCCTAAATAAAGACCTACCACATCTTGTGACAGTTACAGGCAGATTTACAGCATTCAAAGCTGAGCAGGTGACTTGGTGGTTTTGTAAGAGCCCACTGAAGAACAGACAAGGTGGCCAGTGATCATGGTGCCTCTATGTTCAGACTTGATCAGTGTAAAACTTCAATTAAGGTTGTGACAAAGCTCTCTGATTTATTGGCTGCTAACATGAGCACTGTGGAAGAACAACACTGCTTAACCCAGTGAAGTCGCGAGACCTACCAGGTTCCAAAAAAGGCTCTGTGAATAAATACAACAAGCTCTTCAAAAGGTACCTGCTTTGATTAGCGTCCTTTTACTCCACCTTGATTGGCTGGCATTTAGTCATTTGTCAGACACCCTTATCTAGAGAGACATCCAGACAGCTTAGTGCCTTAGTATCCAAGCTATTATGGGTTGAAAGGCCTAGTACCCAGAAGTGGGAGCTTAGTTTAGGTGTGATTTAATGGAATCCAATTTAGAATTACGTTTTGTGAAACAGGTTGCTGACCAAAATGGCTGCTGACTGGGCATTACCATAGTCACGTAGTCTTTGTATGCTGCTGTAATGTAAACAAAGGGTATTTTCACAAGAAAACGGCTTATAAACGCTACATAAATGCACTATATGTACAGATAAACCAAAAGTTCAAGACTACCTTTAACATCCCTAATACAACCAATTTTTTGTTATGGAAATTCAACCAAAAAAGAAGCCCAGTCACCTTTTACTTAACACTCAAGATAATATGTGGTCTTGCTCTTAGGACCCAACAGTGGCAATGGTGAAGTGGCAGCAGAGGTGGGATTTGAATACTTCTGGTACAGAGTCCAGTGCTCTAACTGCTGGGCCACCATGGTCCACAAATAAATTAATGGTTGCAATGCTCAGACATCTGCCTTGTCCCATTGCAGGATCTTGGATATTTAGTCACAGCTGTTGGATTAATAGACATCCAAATCCCTCCTTGTGGGCTGATATACGCCAGTGGATGTAGTTATATGGTTTGTTTGTTATATACAGTGTACTGTGTGTTTGAGTGAGTGGGATGAAAGTAGCTACAAATAGCACCATGTTGGAGTTATTTAATATCCATGCAAATCTGTTTCATTTCTGGCTCTCCTGCTCTCTGCCTCTCTCTGTCCTCAGATGGCTTTTACCCTAGTTTGCAGAGTGGAGCTGAGACAAGCCAGCCTTCACAAACCTACCTGCCAGACAAGCAGCCTGTGAGTCCCGGTGTGTGCGGGGGTGTGCAAACAATGGAATAACTGGGCAGAATAAATATCGTAGATTATCTTAATAGACAGCTGGAATATTTCCAACAGCAGTTTCGCAGAGGATAAGCCAGCGCTGTGTGAATCAACACAATTTGCGACCTGTCTCCCGAGGAAAAATAAACACTTTCTGAGAACTTACAGTTGTAGATTTAATATAGAGCAGAGAATTCAAGCAATTCAGGTTTGAAAGGACATCAATATTTGGTGTTATCTTCAGAGCACCTTGTCTCTTTAATCTTGTTCAGCGGATCTTGGTCGGAATGGATTCTGGAATGGAAATTAAAATAAAAATGTCCCTTAATGATCAAATGTCTTACTTTGTCAGCTTATAGCAAGGGAATTTCTAGACTACTAGAAATCAGAGCACACACAAAAATCAGAGGAGCACAAACGTACCCCTGTGATTGCCAATCAGTTGTAGGGGCACAACTTTGTATAAAAATAAGTCAAAGTCAAATTCATTCCTATAGCGCTTTTTATAATGGAGCATTGTCTCGAATCAGCTTTACAGTCTTATATTATCTTAAAAGGCCAAGCCAAAATTGAGCAAGCCTAGGGCGACAGTGGAAAGGAAAAACTCCCTGAATAAAGAAGAAAGAAACCAACATTTTAACACTAAGGAGCCTTTTATTAATTGCATTTATTTTGTTCATTGTTCAGTGCAACTGATGCTGTAGCTTTAGTGGTCTAGTGGTTTAGTGGTCTATTGTGATCTTTTTAAAAGTGGCTAACCAAAGCACATGGGCAATGGTCCATCTTTAACTTGCCACAGATTGACTGACTTTCTTTTAAAAATGTGTGCAGCTATATTGCTCCATGCAAAATAATGAAAGAAACTGGCTTGGACTAAAAATGTTAGCCACTTAAGATTTTGGAAGGATACTGGAGCATTATGGGACATGTAGGCTAGCAATCCAGGATAAAACGGACTTTTTGACCGACGTCATAAGGCTAAAGTGGGTATGATGACATATTACTGATTAGTTTAGGAGAGAAGTGCTCACTTATTGAACTTGTACAATGACATTGTATTTATTTTCGTAATAATTATTCTTTCCACATGCAGGTAGTTATATGATTATTTATGATCTTTTGACTTTCGACAGAAGAAACAAAATTTTCTCCCCAGTACTAAATGAGGCATTTAGGAAATAGGAAATCACATGGCTGGAGTGATGTACGCTGGGAAATGTAGTGAAGAGGAGCC
Organism: Parotocinclus spilosoma; assembly: GCA_033117975.1. Classification (NCBI taxonomy): domain Eukaryota; kingdom Metazoa; phylum Chordata; class Actinopteri; order Siluriformes; family Loricariidae; genus Parotocinclus; species Parotocinclus spilosoma. The sequence goes on along the minus strand of JAVSBV010020853.1, from coordinate 4,685 downwards.
GTGGTCACGACAATAATGCCTTTTCTTTGTTTTTTCATTTTCAGAACATTATTTAAAAAAATGAAATGAAATATTCAGCATTTCATTAAACAATAAGCTTTATGTTATTAACTTTGTCCAACTGTAACTCAATGTTTATGTTTAAGGTATGTTACACAATGATGTATATAGTATACTTAGTTTACAGTAAATTCAAATTATAATAGATATTATACTACTACTGTAAATACTGACCTTCTTAATAACATTCGGCAACAGAACCCATAGACCCACAAAAATCAGATTTTGTCACAGCAATTACATTTTTAAATAAATGTGTATTACTTATTTAAAACGAGTTTGTTTTTATACTTCAAATATGCACAACCGGCTTCTGATATGTGTGTGTGTGTGTGTGTGTGTGTGTGTGTATATATATATATACAGGGTAAGTCAAAAGCTACACTGCACCCTTTCATTTTAGAACCAAAAAAGGACAATAACATATCTGAATACCCCAGCAAGTAATGACACATGGCCTATATGTCTGGAACATGGCCGCTATCTTGAAAGCTGCCATATTGGATCAAGTTTTCCTCAATGGGAAGGTGGTCATGTAGCATCTCAAAGAAGAATAGAATCATTCCAGAAATCGATTGACACATCGACAAATGTTAAAACTTTTGTTGTTCGTAACAGGTAACTGATGATAAAATTCACCATTCTGATGTCCAGGGAAGGCAGCTGCTGTAGCATAGCAACAGACTTCCACACTGACCGGCAATTTCACACAGCACTGTTTCATCCATCGTATCCAAATTCTGAGAATCCGGGACTGTGGACGACAAGTCACATAGTGATCGTCCGAAGAACCACGCGATGTGTCCTGTGTCTTTTGACTCACCCTGTTTATATGTATCCACATTGCTCCCTGTTTGGTCTATTTTCTAATCCCCAGACTCATCATCACTCTGTCTTATGTTTTTGGAAGCTCTGGTACAGGCAATTCCAGACTTTGAGCTACTGGCCCTATAACATTTATAATTGTAATCCATAAGTAGCAAATGTAATGTTTGGGTTCTCTCCAAACCAGAGGAATGGTTAAGTCTTACGATGTAAACCATTTGCCCTTGATGCATGAAGCCTGACACATATGACACCACAAATATGTAGGGCCAAGTTTTACGTTCTAGAGTTTCCTGCCGTTGAAATGGTGGAAGTTGTATCAAGCGCAACTCTCACAAAAATGGGGATATTTCAAAATGAATATGAAGAGGATACCCACAAGAATTGCTGGACAATCTGATCCTGTTCATGTCCCCATCACTGTCTGTGTGTTTTGTTGTCTTGCGTGACCATACACCCTACTCAACAGTCAATGTGGGGGCACTCTGTCCAGTTTAACATACTTCTGTTCACCCCAATTAATATATCCCTTACTACTCAATCACCATAATTGAGTTTGTATCTGATTTGCGTAATCGAACAACTTTCTTTAACTTGTCATTTGTTTTCTGGTGATCTTGTTTAATGTAATCAATTAAAACGCTTCTCTTTTTAATCGCTTCATATTCATTTTGAAATATCCCTCCATTTTTCTGAGCAGTGTAATATCACAACTATTCTAAAAATAAAATAGCATAACATTTCACTGTGGAAAAGATGCTGCCACAGAGTTGATTGTACATTGAATTATGGCACCTGATGAGGAACTCCTACTCAAAATTGACCACTTGTTTGCATGGCCGTACATGTCTAGTTGTGTGCCTGCAGGCCCCTGGTGACTCATTTATCTTGGTGTGAGCTTTCAGAAAGAAGCTTCTGCACCTCACAATCAATGAAAATAACTGTGATTGTTAAACTTTTGTATCAAATGCTGTAGAACACATTTGTGGAATATACCATACATGATATGCTAGTATACTGAATGAAGAAACTCCTCTGATAAAGAAGATCTGAAAACAATTTTAGCAAGCAAAATTACATATGAAACAGACACATTTTGCCAGGGGGAAACACTAATCAGTGTATTTATTAGAACAAACATGTAACAAATAATACATTTTGTTATGGCCAGTAATAAATCTTTAATTATTATCAAAATTACTGACCTTCTGCAGCACCCACCCGGTTTAACCCTGCTGCTGGCCCGTCAGTTTGTCACCACCCATTGCTAATGACATCCTTTTCAACTACTTATGCTATGAATCTTTCTGAAGGTTTTTGAGTAGTGAAAGTTTTTTTTTTTACCTTTGCTCAATATTTTTATAATAAACATACGAACAAAAACAAGGGATTTCGATCTTTGCAGGACACCCACTCATTTTCCTTTATGCATATTTATTTCATTATTCTGACGTCTTCGGTAATGAAAAGCAAAACAAAATAAGTTTTGTGTGTTTTTTTTAATCAGTACAAGTTACATCTACAACCCAATCTTCCATGCATGGATTTGTAAAATCAATTTGGAAAAAGTTTCCATAGACTATGAATGATTAATAAATGTGTTTAAAAAGTACAAGCTTTTGTGTGTTATTAGTTTCTACAAAATGTGATTGTCTATACTGTAATCGGATAATTTTGTCTGAGTTATTAACGCAAATATTATTTGAAAGAGTTAAAATGAATGTGATTAATAATGCTACCAGAGAAATGCTTTGACAAAAAATTCATCAACATCTGGCTAATTAGAAGAGTATTAAGTATAATATTGTTGTAAATACATATTACTGATGCAGTGAGATAAAAATTCACGACCAAAGCCTAAATGAAAACTTGGAACATTTTTTTGAACACAGAGTTAAAATAAACTTAAAAAAAAAAATTAAGTTTCTTTTACTGTCTCACCTGCCACCTCAGTTTCACCCCTGACTATCTCACGCTCTCTCACACCCATGACCTAGCCCTTTGGCGCCAGTGATCCCAATCCCCAGCTTATTTTGATTCATCTCACCAATTCACTTTTTATTAATGTTGGCTTCCCATGTTAAACTTTCAGGAACAGACATTTTTGGTCATTTTGGTGCACCCCTAACACAATGGACAGAAATGGTCTTTGTGCAAAACGTAAATACATTGAAAACTTGTCAAATAGAACTTAAATAAGTGGTGGGAACAAAATGTTTAGGCATGTGGAGAAAAGATGTTGTTTGTACAATTAAAGAAAACGATGTGTTCAAATATACTTTATATATTTCTAAATACTGTTAGAATCCATTAATAAGGTCAAAAGTAAATTGTAATATATAATTAACTAGTTTTAAATTCAACAAGTTCATTTTTAAAAGTTTGTAATGCAAAGGAAATCTGACAAGAAAGTCAAGTGTAAAGAGTACACTAAAATAGTATTAATTAAACAAAGACTATCAGTTTTAATAAAGGTTTATGCCAAAATCTCTTTGGAAAAAAATAAATAAAGAACTTCATTTATTATTGTTCACTCAAAATTAGAATTGAACGATTGTTTAAACTAGTCAATACAGGTTTAATCTACTAGTTATTTGAATTCCAAGAATAATATCAAAAAGATTTTTTTTTTTTTTTTTTTTTTAGAAAACTAAAACTAAAAACACTGTAACACTGTAACTTACAAAAAAAAAAAAGTTAAATCACTAAACTATAGTAAGGCTATATACAATTTGAGACCAAAATTAACTAAAATGAGCTAAAGGTTAATGAATTCAGCTTATATGTTAAATTCACTTTTTAATATATATCTAAATTTTGCATGCAATCAACTGAGCTGTGCATATTGTAATATTTAAAAATGAAATATTACACAAAACAGGCACAAATTAGAAATTACAAACTAAATGCTAATGGCATGACTGAAATTAAACTAGAAAAATCAAGGACAAACAAATCAAAAGTTCAATTTAAATGTTCTTTACCACAAGTAAATTGCATGTTATACAGTAGTTCTGGTGGGATTTTATAGTCTGTACAGCAAAAAAAAATAACAAACTGGAACAAAGGATTTAATATACAAAAACTTTTGTTTCTAAAAAAAGAAGAAAAAAAACCCACTGAATCCGAGGAATTTAGCTTTGCTTTGCCTCTTACCTTATTACTTTTACAGCTTAACTCTGCCTCTTGTCTGATACTCTCTTTCCTTTTAACCCTCTGACTCCCCTGAGGACTGAGCATCACAGGATGCTGAATGGCCTCTGTTGTCTGGATTAAGGGGCGAATCGGTCCAAACCCACCTGTTCCGTATTAACACAGAAGCAACAAAGGACGACAAGGCAAGGCAATCATATTAATGCAAAAGCAGAGTTTTAGTATAGGTTTTAGAGGAATATTTTTCATATTAATTATTTGTTTTTATTTGAAACATGATGAGGTTTGTTGTGAGGGATAAGAGTTTAAGGTCAGTTTAATATATATTTGTAAAATTATTTGTATATCTTTAATCACTTCTGCCTTCTTCTTTCCCACCGTTTCCCAGCTGTGATCTCTCTCTCTCTGTCTCTCTCTTTCTCTCTCTCTCTCTCTCTTTTTCTCTCTCTCTCTCTCTTTGTCTCTCTCTTTCTCTCTCTCTCTCTCTTTGTCTCTCTCTTTCTCTCTCTCTCTCTTTTTCTCTCTCTTTCTCTCTCTCTCTTTCTCTCTCTCTTTCTCTTTCTCTCTTTCTCGCTCTCTTTCTCGCTCTCTCTCTCTCTCTCTCTCTCTCTCTCTCTCTCTCTCTCTCCCTCTCTCACCCTACTCCT
>JAVSBV010020842.1:0-12091 GCA_033117975.1 Parotocinclus spilosoma | reverse complement strand
AAATTCTTACAAATTCTGTATGGCATCAAACCTCATTGTTGTAAAGCTGCTTTGTGACACTTCTGTATTGTAAAAAGCGCTATAGAAATAAATTGACTTGACTTGACTTGCTTGGTGACCAGTCTAATTGGTGTCAGGAAGCTTGTTTTCTTAAAAAAAGGAGAACAGCTGTCCAAGTAAAGCACAACCATGGGTTTACAAAGGAATGCAAGGAAAGAAACAGGTCAATAGTTGGATATGTCAGCTGGGTTGAGCCAGTTATTTAGCAGAAGAGCAAATCAAGCCATCTTTAAATGAGTAGGAACCAGGCTAAATGGCAGTGATCACAGTTTCTAAATATGGTGCTGGCAATTGGAGAAGGGTGGGTAGTGGGCAGGACAGTTTTGTGAACATTAGGCTACTTCCTCCTCATCAGTGGTTCAAAAGCTAGGGAAGTTAAGCATGGGTTTGCCCCACCTTGGCTGGTTGACAGAAAGATGACTGAATATTGTGCAAACTGGGGTCATAAAATCCTTAGCTGTAAAATAGAATGGAAGTGATTGGGAGGGGGACTGGCTAAGGAAGATTACTTCTTACCTTGGATTTGAAAAACACAAGTTGAATTTGGAGTGAAAGTGGCTCAATACTCAGGTAAATCTGTTGGTGCGTTGGTTATTCTCCATCAGGGATCAGATTGTTTTGAGTTCCTGATCCACACTGATCCCTGACAATACCCATGCTCAGACAAGTGCATTACAATGTTAACATACCATATTGCCAAGTGGAAGCAACAATTCTCCATAGCAAAGTAAAAAGACTGTTTTGGAAAGACATTTGTTGTTTATGTAACTTGGCACTGGCACATGATCAAGGAATTAAGGCTGAGGCTAAATGAGAACACGACTGGGTGTGCATTATGAGAGTCTGCCAGTCTCATAATGTAGACACAATTCATTTTCACACTCCAGGCACTGATAAATACATGCTATTTAGCCATCCGTATAAATACAAAACATGACAGTGTAATCAAGTTGAAAATTAAGGAAGAAGCAATATGTTAACAGTGATATGTTTAATAGAGCAGAGGGAATGACTTGGGTAATGCTGCATCTTTCAAGAGCCCAAAAAATTATCTAAATGTCGTACTGGTGAGGGTAAAGCCACAAGTGTATACTAATGTTACTAAAATAGCCAAATAATTAATGCCTAAATTGCTGTTGAATGAAAAATACAGATTGCAGTTGCAGTGGTGTCAACCACCCCTCCCCCCATTTTCGGACAACGCCTTGCTTATGAATGGCGCCTGGCTAGTAGTCCTTATAACTTGTCTGGACAGTTAAAAGGTCAGTCATATTATGTGTAGCAACCAAAACAAAACAATGCGTTTGAATATGACTTTACTACTTTTATCCATATTCTGACAAAACATCTATTTACAGGGTGCTTTAGGGGAACAGTTGGACCAACAGTTATCCAAAGAGGAAGATAAATGATTAAAGACAAGGTGCTGGGGTCATCAGAGGCATCTGGCTTAATTAAAAATACACCAGTAGTGTAACAAATAGTCCTGATTTTCTTGAGTCCTAAATTAATTTATTTGTTTTGTTTATAATAAAATAAACTGTTAATTATTTTGTTCGGCCATGTGTTTAAATGAATTTCATCATGTGCTTGACTTCTCATTACCTCCCACAGTTTCATAACACTGCGATCTAGGGGTGCACTGATCTTGATTTTTTGATGGCTGATTTTGAACATCTTAATTGTGAAATGTTCTAATGTTTTGTTTTGGAACATTCACTTATTTACCACTAGGTGGCGCATGTGTGCAATGCAGGTTAAACAGAATGGGGAAGAAGGGTGATTTAAGCGACTTTAAATGTGGCATGGTTGTTGATGCTAACCGCTCTGAGTATTTTGGAAACTGCTAATCTATTGGAATTTTTACACATAGCCCTCCCTATGTTTTAGAGAGAATGAAATAAAGAATTAAAAGAAAATAACCAGTGAGGGCAGGTATCGGGACGAAAATTAATGATTGATGTCAAGGGCTCAGAGGAGAATGGCCAGACTGGTTCAAGCTTAAAGAACGGCAATAGCCACTTAAATAGCTACTTGTTACAGTACCAAAAACAGACAGTTTTGTCTGACAGAAACCAAAAAAGCAGGTCACTTGTCAGCTAACAACAGTCAACTGAGGCTAATTCTCAAAGGAGCATAAAAACTGGACAACAGAAAATGTTTCCTGGTCTAATGATTTTTGGTTCTGGTGTAACATCCAGATGTTTGGATCAGAATTTGCCATAAACAACAAAACATGGATACATCCTGCCTTGTATCAACAGTCTAGGCTGCTGGTGGCTTAATGGTATGGGGGATTCTTGACACATTGAGCCCTTTAATACCACCTGAGCACCATTTTAACCATGTTCATCCCTTTACCGCCACACTGTAGCCATCTTCTACATGCCATGTCACAAAGCTCCAATCACCTCAAACTGGGTTCTTGATCATGCTAATGGGTTAACTTTGCACAAATGGCTTCCACAGTCAACAGATCTCAATCCAATAGAGAAGCTTTGGAATGTGGCAGACTGGGAGATTTGCATCATGGATGTGAGACAATAAATCCACAGCAACAGTATGACGCTATCATGTCAATGTGGACCAAAATCTCTGTACAATGTTTCCAGCCCCTTGTTGAATCTATGTCATGAAGTTTCAAAGGCAGTTCTGAAAGCAAAAATGTTGCTACTAAGTGTACCTAATGAAGTGTATTTAGTGCACAACTGCATACAAGTTGCTTTTTGTAATATTTCCGTTTTAGAACATATCATAAAAGACCAGCTGTGACAACAGCTGCTGAAGGCAATTGTTGAAAACTCTTGAGCATCTAATAAGCATCAGTTCTACTGGACAGGTAAATTGAGCATTGAGACTGGAAAGTTGACCAATTCCAATCATCCACCCGTATTGTGATCTGCTCAAGGCCTAAATATACTTACCCTCCTTCACTCTCTGCCTCCTCTGAGCTCTGCCCCTCAGCTCTTGTCGTTTCACTTGCTCTCTTCCGTCTTGTGGGCGTGGTTCTGTTGAGTGGGCTGGCCTTTCGGCTCCGGCCCCTCAGCTCATCCCTGACATGGTTCTGCAGGTGTGGGAGAACATCTTTCAAGGCCCTCACTTCCTCTTTCAGTTCGGACACGGACTGAATGAGAGACCCAAGTCGATCCAGCACTTCAGCCTGGCCTGCTTGTAAAGTCACATTGCTGCCTAGTTGACCAGCACTGGTGCTCCTGGACAGCTGATAGGTGCCATGACCTGTGGCGCTGAGGGTACCTCTCCGGCTATGGTACCATAAAGCAACAACGCTAATCCCTGCTGCACCAGCCAGAACTCCCAGAGCCAGAGCCTTGCCATCCTGAGCCATCCTGCACAAAAGCAGACAGAAACAGCAATCATTGTTATATTCATAAATATCTGATCAGATTATTCAAGTTTTCATATGCCATAATACAGGTGTGTGCCACTTAACAATTCCACATTAATTTCTCTGAGCCATTTTCATCTGTCATACAGTAGTTCATATACTTTGAGAGTTTCATTTGAATCAATATTATGAAGTCAAACTCAAAACACATTTAGTACAGTTCTGTACTATACAATACAGTAATTCTCATCTCTTTACATTTTATACAACTTGAAACACTTACTGATGATAAAAAACGCAATGTCATCATATTTTCAGCCATCAAGACCACGATTACTACACGTACTAGTTTCTGTCACTCAGTCATAAATTAGATGTACACAAGACAGATTTTTATTTCCTGTTATAAATCAGTCGCTCTCGATAAGGGTGTCTGCTAAATGCTGTGAATGTAACTAATAGCATTATTTTTTGGTGCACACTTAAAAACTACTGTCCACCATTGTTTTCACTATTTAAAAGGAAACTGCGCCACTTTGCAATGTTTTCTGGGCAGGTTCTGCTGCTGAAAGGGACATCTGTTTTCACTTGTTCCCAAGCCATTCTGGGCCATCTAATACACTTTACTTCAGTTAACACAGTAATGGAACAGCCCATAAGATGGCATCTGGGATTCTCATGAGGGGAAATGGTGAGGCAAGAGCATGTCAAAAAGAATACTGAAACACAGGGAAAATCTGACCTCATATAGTTACTAGATTATTTTATATAATACAATAAAACACATTCATTATATTTATAACTTGTCAATGTGAAGAGACTAAATGCACAGTTACTGTCAAAAAATAAGGTACCAGGAAGACAACAAAAGCGGCAACAAATTTTCTACTGGTAAGTGGAACGCCTTGAAGTTCTGGGCAGAGACACGAGTGTGTAATGAAAGAGTCACCTATGGTGTGATGGTGGACTATGACACTGTGGGAGATGCTTGTGTCGGCAGATCAAATGATCTTCTGGGCTGTCTGGGTTGTAATTTTCCTATTTTAACAAATGCTGGCAACAGCATTAAGAGATGTGTAAAAAGCAGTAAAAAAAGAGTAACATCAAATGGTGTGTGTACTTGCTGTGTGTACTAACAACCCAACTGTGTGGGTTAACAACCTTATGGAGAGTAAATGTATATTTACTCACTGTGTGAATTTCTCAAAAAGTACGGGTTGTGCCCGTTTGTGTGTACAAACAATTAATGACTGTAGTAGGACTGTGGTGGCCTAGTGTTTAAGGTACTGGAAAATGGAACAGGAGGTCCTTGGTTCAAACCCTACCTCTGACACAGTTGGGTCCCTGAGCAAAGCCCTTAACCCACAATTGCTTGGATTGTAAGACTGTATTAATTGTAAGTCGCTCTGGATAAGGTAATCTGCTAAATGACATAAATGTAAATGTTTACATGTTACACAAGCAGCTAAAAGGGATGAATTACTGGTGTAAACCAGCCAAACACAGTTACGTGTTATTTCATGCTACAATACCCTGTGTAAAACAGAGAAGCATTACTGATGACATTTAAAAGGCAACAAAACAAATAACTGGATATTGGTGATCAGTGAAAGATAGCATAGTATGGGTGAATTAAAACTAATGAAGCAATTCAAATTTTCCCAAGATAAATATGCAAAGCGTTATTTTCTATTCTAGTGAAGCACAAGGTGTAATTAAGTTAAATATCATGAACACAACCCTTTTGTTGGAACAGACAACTTTTTATGAGATCTGAACATTTCACATGCTATATAAAGTAGCAAAAGTAGCTGGGATTGTACCTTGTTAAACTGTATCAGTTGTAAGTCACTCTGTGACAAATCTGTATAAGTTCAGCTGCTAACTGTTGGTTTTAAAAGCAACACAAGGCCACAGCTTACAACTAAAACAATCCTCTGTTTACTTTGTATCCTCCAAATTAGCAAGGATAGTCAATTAATAAACCTACACTACATGCGGGAAGACCTCTTATTCACACTGTTTTCACATAAAAAGCAGTGATGGTTTAATACTTGCTGGAAATGTAATGGTCTTTTTATAACCATATTACCTTTACAGTATTTAGCAGACGACCTTATCAAAAGCGACATATAAAAGTGCTTTAAGACACCAGTAACAATCTATTCCTAATAATCAGGAATCTAAACAACAAGAATACACTACTGAAACAGTAAAGGTTAGTTCTCGAATACCGGAGTCTGTAAGGTGCAGTGGGGGTTGTGCTAAGTGCTGCAAGGTAGGAGGGTGCATGTCCATTTTTAGCTGTGTAAGCAAGCATCAGAGCTTTAAATCTGATGCGAGCAGCTACAGGGAGCCAGTGGAGAGAGAGGAGCAATGGTGTAGTGTATGTTAACTTGGGAACAATGAACACAAGCCTTGCAGATGAATTCTGGGTCAGTTTTAAGGATCGCATAGTGCTCAGAGGTAGCCCTGATAAGATTTGCAGTAGTCCAGTCTTTAGATGACAAGTTACTGAAGCAGAATATGGGTTAGGACATACCCTTATTCACACATACTTTAATCTGTGCACCCTTATACACACCCACAGCCCTGTAGGTAATGTGCTAATTTCTAAGAGTGCAATTACACAGTCACATTCATAGATGACAACCCCTAATGTACTGCTCACAAAAATTAGGGGAAATCCCTAAATGAAATACCCCATAATTAATGATCCCCTTATTCGTGGTATTATAAGTTTTCATAAAGTGATTTGTTAATGCTTAATAAACATTTGCAGAAATATCATACGGAAATCTGTACCAGATACCCGTCCAACCTGCATGACTAATGAGATAGGTAGCTGGGATTATCCAGCCAGACAGGTCGCACTAGTGACGCTATTAACTACCGTATTAGCGAAGTCGTAGTATTTAAATAAGCCATCGTTCTGCCATGTTTCATAGAAATGTGAAATAAAAAATACACGCGTGTTGTGTCATTAAAACAAGAATTATCCGGTTCATTAGTACTGTCACTGCCTCTGCATGCAGCTTCTTATCACTGCTGCAAAACCACCGCTAACTACTGAAACACACAAAACTACGTTATACGCAGTGTACGATGTATGACAACGACAGTTTTAACAGTCTATTAAGCTAAAATCTCAATACACAACCCCATTAAAATCCGGACACACAATAAGATGAAAAAATCCAAACACAATTCTTACTATGAGGAAAAATCCTCCAGGCTTGACAGTTTCTTGTGCGACTTCAAAAACAGTCCGTCGTGCTACCGTAGTTTTACAGCAAACGTTCCAATAGTCAAACCGTGCAAACATGGGTTTTTATGAGTTCACGTACTTCACTTTAAACAATACACATAATATATGTAGGGGTGACTTTTTGAAAAGTAAAAGTAGTAATTATTAAGCAAGATAATGTCGACAGGCTTCGATTATGACCCAAGATTTAATGATAATACAGCTTATTATCCATTTAAACATGTAACTAAATATTCAAAATATTTATAGGTTGTAGCTAATAATAATGTGTGTGTTGTAATGATAGATTTATAAAATGTATTTCTTAAATCAATTTGCTATTTTTTTTTTGGAAAAAAAAAATAATAAAACAAAAAATAAATAAATAAATGCATTCCGGGGAAATATACTTGGTCATGGATCGAGCTTGTATAAGATGCACTTAAAATTTTTGGAATTATTGGAATTATTGTGTTTTTGAGAACAAACTCATAATATTTAGAGTATATTATTCAAGAAAGTCATAGTGTTTTGAGAATTAATCTTAGGATTTCAAGAATACAATTGTAGTATTTCAAAAATAAATTTATAATATTTTTAGATTGAGGTAAAAATGCTAAAACCTTGGGTTGTTGTTCTTAATTATATGCATCCATTCACATGACATAATGACTAAACCCATCAGTGTGCATTGATTGCAATGTCACATGGCTTTAGTTTATCATAGCACACTGGGGCCAGAGGTTTATTCTCAAAATTCTAAGAGTTTATTTTAAATATTACAGTTTTATTCTATTGAGTTTGTGTTGAGTGTTGATGGTTTTTTTTATAACTGTATTCACTCAATGTACACACCTTTAAACACCTTTACTACCTTGTAGATGTTCTCAGTATCCACCAGATCCACCACCTAAATATTACCTGATCTGTGGTGGCAGTAATTGTTGACCATACTAACTAACAAAGTATGCAGAGAAACAGATGGACTGCAGTCTGCAATTGTAGAACAACAAAGTGCATTTATATAGTGGAACTAATAAAATGGACTACTGGTGTCGAAACAAGGAGGTGTACCTAATAAAGTGATCAGTAAGTTTAGGTATTCATTCATTCATTCATTCATCTTTTGCTTAATCCACACAAAGTCGTGGGCCAGCTGGTGCCCACTCAACAACTCTGGGCGCAAGATAGGGCACCACAACCCTAAATGGGGCACCAATCTATGATAGGGCACACACAGTCACACACTAAGGGCCGTTTTAGAGACACCAATTAACCTAACAAACATGTCTTTGGACTGTGGGAGGAAACCGGAGTACCCAGAATAAACCCCCGCAGACACGGGAAGAACATGCAGACTCCACACAGAAAGGACCCAGGCTCCTCCACTCTGGGATTGAACCCAAGACCTTCTTGCTGTGAGGCAGCGGTGCTACCCACCGAGCCACCGTGCTGTCCTAGGTTTAAATTTTATTTTGATTTTTTTCTCAATGCAGTAAACATCAAAATTACTCCCCATAACATTTGCTTGTACACTTAAGATATTGTGTATTCACATTACACAAAAATTAGCTTTTAAAATCATGGATCTATTCATGTTATAAACAGTATTTAAACTGAGAAACTATGACTTCATTGTTCAATAATGTATGCTTTCACAAATCTACATACCGTATTACATAGTACGAGCAGCGCATTTTCTACTGTCTCAAATTCCACAACATTCTTTCAAACTTATGAAACATATATTTAGAAAGATGTTTAAGCTTGTTACATTTTAGCTGGCCTGCATTTAGCATATGGTTTTAAACCTGATAAGAAGGAGAATCATATACAACTCAAACTCACATCAAGATCTAAAGAATTTCAGCAAGTATCCATGTTTAAATGTTGTTTTCTTCTAAAAGTCACACTTCTGTGTTCACATAATAATGATTTAAAGTAAGCAATATACTTCATTCAGAGTTAACCATTCAAACAAATGCCAAAGTTCAGTACAGTTCCTCATAAACCCTTTGCCTTAAGCTTGTGTGAAATAGTGTAATAATGATCATGCGATTTTAAAAATGCAAACAGATTTTGACAGATAATATCAAACTAGCATCCAAATATGCTTTTCATATTTTTGTTTATATATCAACACAAAAACTCATTTTATACAAAATTAAATAATTCTCAAAACATTATACTTACTTGAGACGAGGATTGTGCTACTGTTGTGATGGGTCTTATCACAGAGTGCTGGACTCTTACATATAATATATAATCTGGTCAACCTTGAACCATAGACCTTCCAGCAAGGCTGTCCTAATGTTTTTTGTACAGGACCAGCTTTGGTTCTGCTAACTCTACAAGTTTATTATTAACTACAGAGTATTCTATTTGTAACCAAAATGTTATTAATAAGAATACATTAAGATTGGTTTTGTTTATTTCATGAAACAGCTAATATGTGGTGGTAACTGCACTCAGAAAACCTTAAATTAACTATTACAGTGCTGAATGGTAAACCCTCCATGATAAATACTCAATGTGAAAATGAAAATCACTTGGCCTGGTGTATTTTATGACTGGTAATCTGTGTGAACTTTAGATATGTAAGATTGTCCTTAGCATTGTTTAAGCATACACTTATCTTGTCCTAGCAGTTAAAACTGTAATGGTGGACTTCCCTGGTCTGTTCACATGGCATCTGCAGACCAAGCCCCCACAAAAACTGTACTGATCACAGCAACCTAAACTTCAAGGGGTTCACTGAAGCTGTGCTACATTTCCCAACTGATACAAATTAATAAGGTTAAAAAGTGACATATCCCATCACTCCTGCACTGCCTCATCCACCAAAGAGAGTGCAGGATCATAGTGTGTAGCCTTCAACATGCTTAAAACACATATTAAACCACAGCTTTGATAAATCCTATATAACAATCTTATTTTATATTATAAATAATTTAAAATCTCAAGCCATTTATTGAAAATTGTATTGAAAATAAAAACAAAAATGAATATTGTGCAACTGCAGCTATTCTTTCTACTACATTTACTACATTTCCCAGAACCCATCACTCACCCACGTAACTCCTTACATCATGCACTGCCAAGCAGGAGAATAAGAAAGAATGTCATACATGCTTGCCCAGGAAAAAACAAAATAAAAAAATCAGAATGAGGTTTCGGCTGGCCAGGGACAGGTTCAGGAGTTTTTGTGCTTCTCGTGGTGGGGGCTGGGTCTGACAGTGATTTAAATGGTTAAATTTCCCCAGGTAAGGTGAGGAAAATAGTTCTATATTAAAGTTTATTTAATTTATACTGAAGATGGCCATACTAAGAATACACACATACAATATACAGTTTGAAAAGTATTTATTCATAAGTAATACATATATTCACAAATTTCACTATGATTTAGGAGTGTATCTTCTTTGTGCTTCCTCAAACCTACAGTGGGTGCGGAAAGTATTTAGACCCCATTATATTTATCACTCTTCCTTTCATTGCAGCCATTTGCCATTTGCTTAAAAAAGTTCATTTTATTTCTCACTAATGTACACTCAGCATCCCATATCGACAGAAAAAAACAGATATGTAGAATGTTTTGCAAATGTATTAAAAAAGAAAATCTGAAATATCACATGATCATAAGTATTCAGACCCTTTGCTCAGTATTTAGTAGAATCCCCCTTTTGAGCTAGTACATCCATGAGTCTTCTTGGAAATGATGCAACAAGTTTTTCGCACCTTGGTTTGGGAATTCTCTGCCATTCTTCCTTGCAAATCCTCTCCAGTTCCATCAGGTTGGATGGTGAACATTGGTAGACAGCCATTTTCAGGTCCAGAGATGCTCAATTGGGTTTAGGTCAGGGCTCTGGCTGGGCCACAGTTGTTCCGAAGACACTCCTTTGTTATTTTAGCTGTGTGCTTAGGGTCATGTCTTGTTGGAAGGTGAACCTTTGGCCCAGTCTGAGGTCCTGAGGTCTTCCAGGATATGTCTGTACTTGGCTGCATTCATCTTTATTCAATTCCAACCAGTCGTCCTGTCCCTGCAGTCTAAAAAACATCCCTATAGCAGGTTGCTGCCACCACCATGTTTCACTTTTGGGATTGTATAGGGCAGGTGATGAGCAGTGCTTGGTTTTCTCCACACATACCGCTTAGAATTAATGTCAAAAAGTTCATTCTTCATCCCTTCAGACCAGATAAAAAAAAACTCTGTGAGTCTTTTATGTGTTTTCTGGCAAACTCTATGCGGGCTTTCAGTTCCGTTGGCCCACTTTGCCATAAAGCCCTGACTGGTGATAGTTGACTTTGTAGAACTTTCTCCCATCTCCCTACTGCATCTCAGCCCCAGTGATCTTTGGGTTCTTCTTTACCTCTTTCACCAAGGCTCTTCACCCACGAGGAAGAGTTCAGTTAGTCCCAAACTTCCATCTGAGGATTATGGAGGTCACTAAGCTCTTAGGAACCTTGAGTGCTGCAGAATTTTGCATGATTCTCATTTGCATTGACATCCACTGTGAGCTGTGTGATTTCCTAATCAAGTCCAATCAGTTTAATTAAACACAGCTGGACTTTAATGAAGGAGGAGAACCATCTCAAAAAGGATAAGAGGAAATGTGAGTTAAATATGAGTGTCACAGCAAAGGGTCTGAAAACTTATGACCATGTGATATTTTAGTTTTTCTTTTTAAATAAATTTACAAAAAATTCTACATGTCTGTTTTTTGTCAAGATGGGATGCTGAGTGTACATTAATGAGAAATAAAATGTACTTTTTATTTTAGCAAATGGCTGCAAAGAAACAGAGTGAAAAATATAAAGGGGTTTGAATACTTTCCATACCCACTGTATATAGCTGAAATTAAAACAATGACCTTAGTAAACAGTCCCTCACATCTAATGAAATAAAACAAAACACTGAAGGTTTAAAAAGCAATAACTCATCACACCATTATCTATCTGGCCAACTATCTGTCACAACATGCACTTTGAGCTCTTATCACTGCAAGCATCTACCCATCAAGCTTCCAGTTTCCTGCATCAAAGTGAAACCTACAACATTATCGAACTATTATTTAAACGACTCTTTGTTCAATCAACATCTGCTCCAATGTGATCACTTTGTTTAGATTTAGACACAAACTATTATTATTTCTAGGAAGATGCACTTATTACTCAGAACACAGATATGATAAAGTAGCAGCTCAAACAAACATAAATTCAGTAAAGCAATGCTGTAATACAATACAATCGTTGCTTTTATCCTTAAAAATCTGCCAAATTAGTCTAGGACCAAATCTCACTTAATAAATTATAAGTATATACAGTACAATGTGTAGTAAGTAGGCTGCATTTTGTAATGTATAACTGTTGTTATTAATTTGTTATTTATTTATTGACCTGGTTTTGCTGTAATTTGATATACTTTGGTGTTTATTTAG
>JAVSBV010020821.1:0-12093 GCA_033117975.1 Parotocinclus spilosoma | reverse complement strand
AATTTGGAGTAATCAATTAACCTAACACACATGTCTTTGGACTGTGAGAGGAAACCGGAGTACCCGGAGTAAACCCACACGGGGAGGACATGCAGACTCCACACAGAAAGGACCACGTTCTCTCCACCCTGGAATTGAACCCGGGACCTTCCTATTGTGAGGCAGCTCAGTGACGCTTTTCTGCTTAATAGTATTAGCAGTGGTCCTTTGTTGGTCCATTCCATGAATGACCGGGTCAGACAACGTTTTACAAAAATGTGATTTTGCTGTTGTTGATGTGCTACTGTCCGTACACGTGTTCACAAAATCAACCACTATGTCCTACATGGATATAATAAATCACCATCAGAGAGTAAAAATCCAGTAGCAACCCTGTGTTAATGTTACAAAATAGTATCCTAAATCGGACATTAGCTATAAATATCTGACCCCCTCTATAATGACCTAGTCATATGTGCCATGGTTGTAACTCATCTCACTCCATATTAGGCATATAGAGCTTTTCAATGTGTGGCCAGTAGTGGGGGAATAAGACTGTAGTGGAGTCAAGTGACAAAATATTATAGTATTAGTAACGTCAAGAGTGATATGTGAAGCGGAAACTGTAATGTATATAAAGCATATTTTATGCTTATAATTGAATATTTCTGTTTCTGGTGAACTTTACTGTTATGAATGTTATAAATAACGACTAGGCTGATAAAGGCGATCTCATCCTGTTCAGCATCTTTTGCATTATTTGCCAGAAAATGGCTTCCTCTCTCTTCAGCAGCGCATGATGTGAAAACCTGAATTAACACCTCCATCTAGTGTTCATCTACTGTAATAGGCCATAATCCGCCGTTTTTTTTTTAAACCAGAGCCTCCATCTTTCGCAAGCGCACAGTCACGCAAGGCAAGAGCCACTAATTAACCTAACACGCTTTAGACTGTGGGAAGAAACCAGGAGTACCCGGAGTAAACCCGCGCAGACACGGGCAACTCAAGATCTACAGACTCCACCCAGGCCGCTCCACCCTGGAACAGGGTTACATTAATTCCAGGCAGACACGCTCACACTGAAAAAATAAGACTCTATTCCGGTCAGAGGATGTTGTCAACAGTTAGCTCTGGGATCTGTAGTTGCATAAATGCTATTTTATACAAAATAAATAAATTACAGTAATAACTGAAGGTCTCCTATAAGTAAACACATGCATTCTGGAATTATATACGTTGCACACGTTGTGGCATTATGGGAAATGTAGTGTATGTTGTGAATTTGAGTGGGCGTGTCTTGTAGTTCTACTTAGCAACATTTTTTAACTTTTTACCATTGGGACCATGTCATCAATGTATGTAGAAAGTACAAAAATAAAAGGTAAATACGATGGCAGGGCTGAGATGAAATGAAGAAAAATATATTATACATATGACATTACATTTTTGAAGAAGTGTCATTTATACATTTAATAAGAACTACACTGACGAAAAGAACTTTAGGCTAAAGGGAAAGAAAACAATCCTTTGTTTTAAAAATCTGAATAAGATGTGCAGCGGACCTAGTACACCCTCCAGACCAGTTGGTGGAGGTAATGCACCCAAAGTTACTTAGCAGAAGCAATTAATGAGCATATACGAAGAATAAGAGTTTGCTCAATGGCTTATTAATGGGTTCGTTAAGCTAAAAAAAAAAAAATAGAAGCACAAAACGGTAAGTTTCCAATTCCAAGGGTTTATTAAAGATGTGAAATAATTATAGTTGGTTGACTTAGGTGAACTTGATTACTTCCTGCACGCTAGTAAATGTATGTGTGTGTGTGTGTGTGTGTGTGTGTGTGTGTGTGTGTGTGTTTTGGACAATAGGCCTTGTTTGTAGCAGTGGTTTTAATGGTTCATTTAATGCTTTGGTCATATCATTCTTAAACATTAACTACAATAAGGGATGTTCAGACCATGCTTTTGAAAATGTGTTTTTATCAATGCAGCACTGTGGAAAAAAAATTCAATCAATAGAAACTTGGGGTTGTGTCCTGTGATTTGTGTGCTTTAAAAGCCAGTAATTGTTCCAGTTCATACTTTTTGAAAGTTTTCTTTTTCTTATGTGGATTAAATGGGTGCATACTAGGGGTGGGCGATTTGGCCCTGAAGTAATATCACAATATTTTAGGGTACTTTTGCAATAACAATATATTTGGTGATCTATTTCAACAACATACAATAAATATATAAATAAATATAAGAAATACCTGACCTCGTGCCATTTATGACTTTCCGCTACGTGCTTCTGCTTGAAATGATGAAACAGATTAGATTTGTTGTTACAGACCTTTTGCATAGTTGGTTGTACATCTGATATTTTGTACCAAAACCACCTTAATACTATTGAAGTCGCCAATCTAAATTCATTATGTAAACACGTTGGAATATCACGATATGGATGTTTTATATCGTCTAAACTTTTTTTTACCGGTATTATCACGAACACACACATATATATATATACACATACACACACACTCATGTACTATAGCTAGATATTAGGGATATCATTACATAAATAAATTTGCTTCACTGCTGCTGCTTTGTAATGTTTTTTTTTTTTTTTTTTTTTTTTACCAGAGTGGCATGTTTTCCCATGGTAGGGACCAGGCACCTCAAGCTTTATATTAATGATGGCCAGGTCGACAGGGCAATGGTTGACTGTTTTTTTTATATTTACATTTACCAACTTAAGTATGCTGCAATTACTGACTTATTCCATGCAAACTGTTTACCTATTCCAAGAACTGATATGTTAAATGTTATCTAGGCATTAAATACAACAGTATGGTAGAAGTATTCAGAATGTGTTGACATCTATGTATTTTAGGCTTTTCAACAGAATTTTTAGAAGACCCATTCCATTTTCTTGGCTCTTTCTAATACCCTTAGAAATGTATGCAGTAAACCAAGATACAACATTTTGGTTTTGTGCATTGTTAACTAAGTAAGTAAACAGTACAACGTATTAGTCTGAACATAGAAACTCATTTGCCTTAGAGTGTAATTTGTGTCCCCTTTCAAGAGCTGCTTAATATTTAGGCTCCCATCTTTGTTTCTTTTATTGTGCAATAGATTAGTCTAATCTAAAATGTTAACTTTTTTTGCTTGTTTGTTTTAGAATTGCCTATTGATTTCCGGATGATGTGCTGCAGATATGCCATTTTCTCAGGATGTCTTCATTTCTTGTGCTGCCATTAGTAGGATCAAGTGTGACGGTTTACATCACACAGATAAATATTCAGTCCCACTGTGCCTTGGTGGAATTTGGAGGAACTTTCAATCATGGACACCTGACAGAAGAAATATATGAACAATTGAAAAAAGAAATTCAAATCCCTAAAGAAAGAGATTGTGATTTTGAAGGAAACCCTGGTGATTTGTGTCTTGTTGAAGAAGCTGGAACATGGCATCGAGCAAGGATACTGTCCAGATATTTTGATAAATACAATGTTTTCCTAATTGATGATGGTAGAAATCTTTGGGTATCCAACAGTGTTCTGGCAAGAGGGAACAG
Source organism: Parotocinclus spilosoma (assembly GCA_033117975.1). Classification (NCBI taxonomy): domain Eukaryota; kingdom Metazoa; phylum Chordata; class Actinopteri; order Siluriformes; family Loricariidae; genus Parotocinclus; species Parotocinclus spilosoma. The sequence goes on along the minus strand of JAVSBV010020821.1, from coordinate 8,555 downwards.
TAGCTTTTTCAGTCTACCACCCTTGATGGAATATTTTATTCTGTCCAGTGTTGCTCCACTGTCTGTTGAAAACAGATGGTCACCAACTGCCTCAGAGTTTATCAACTCCTTGTGTGGAAAGTCTGTCTGTGGATGTGTGCAGGATGTCATGATGCCTCATCGTATAATCCTTCTTGATATTCCCAGTGTGTTAAGAGAAATGCATGAATTAGGATTTGCTAGAAAGATGGCATTTGAGAAATTTAAACTACTTGTGAATGATTCTTTGGATTCCCCCCGAGATATTGACTCTCTTGGAAGGCCTGGTTATGCATTGACGAATATTCAAATGAAGGAAGATGGCAGCTCTGAAATGTTTTATCAGTACATGTACCCAGAACTGCAACCTGGACTTGTTGAAACGGTGGAAGTCACACAAGTAGTTAATCCGTTTAAGATTTTTTGCAAGCTACATGTTTTTTCCCTTGAACTGAAAAAGTTAAGCAAGCAGATTCATGACTACTATGAAGTTACAACTTCTGCTGTAATGAAAAGGCCACTGTCCAATGAATCTCCTTGTGCCACTAAAGGAAGTAATGGCAAGTGGTGTCGATCTGTTGTACAGCAAAACATACGGTCTGAAATTGTAAAGGTGTTTCATGTTGATTATGGAATAGAGGACATTGTTCAATTTGGCGATATTCGACCTTTAGCCGCAAAATTCTTCAATCTACCAGTGGTTACTTACCTGTGTTCTATGTATGGTTTAATGAATGATGGGAATGGCTGGACGGCAGATCAGATTGACCGTTTAAGATCTACTTTGCTAAATCAACTCTTTGTTGGAAAATTTGAGCATCAAGAAAATTCATCTGAACGTATTTACTATGTCACCCTCTATGGAAATGACAATGTGAACATTAACAAGAGTTTTGCAGCAAAATATCGGTCTACAACAGACTCAGAAAGTCTTTGCAACCCTGCCATGATACGAAACCTTGGAACTCAGAGAGATGAATGCCACGAGTATGACTCAAAGTTACCAGTTCAGTGCCTGGACACGCTGCGTACTTCACAAGACTCAATATGCCACGAGAACAGGAAGCTCAAAGAAAAGTCTGTAGTTTGTGAACATTTGTTTACAATTGGAAGTGTTGTTGATGTTACTGTGACACACATGGAAAGTGATGGAAAGTTTTGGTGCCAATTGGCAGACAATGCGTCAAGACTCAAAGCTCTAATGGATGATATCCAAAACCATTATTCGTGCAGCAGTATCCAGAATCCTACAGGATCTTTTTGCGTGGTACGCCATCCAAATAATAGGTCATGGTATCGTGCACAAGTTATAACCCACCACGTGACCCCTCATGTTGACGTGCACCTCATTGACTACGGGCAACAGTTAAAAGTGTCATTGAAAGATTTGCGACATATTCACCCAGAATTTCTGCAGCTTAAACGGCAAGCTTTTCTGTGCACTCTGTTCAACAGAATGAGCTCTGAAAGTTCTGCTCAAAGTGCTGATTGCTTGTCAGACGTTGTGGGGTCTGTTGGGCCAGCCCCGTTCAGCAATGGGCTAATTAAATGCACTATCTGTGCAATTATGTATGACACCCAGGGCAGAGTGCTCAATATGATAGAGATCAATACTCCAGTTCTTAATTCCTGCTCTTTGCCAGTTCTTAGTAAACTAATCAACACCCCAGTGAACGCTGAGGAGACACCCAGACATGCAGCATTAACCCATGGTTTTGAAGTAGGTGATAAGGAAAATGTTAGGATAACATGTGTACAAGATGTGAACCACTTCTATGGTCAGCTTGAACGAAATGATCCCATAATTACAAAAATGACAAAAGACATTCAGCAGTTTTGTTCTACAGCTCAACCCGCCAGATATCCGTTGTCGCCCATAATGATGTGTCTTGCAAGATATAATGATGGCCACTGGCACAGGGGCCAAATCAAATCTATAAATTCCAAAATCATTGTGCATTTTGTAGATTATGGTGATGTCCTGGCTTTAGATGAATCTGATGTTTTACCTTTTCCTGCTCAACTCAGTGCAGTCTTATCCATACCGTTTCAGGCTGTGCAGCTTAAGCTCTTCAATGTAACATTGGAGCAATCCTTTGAGCTTAATACCTGGTTTGAAAATCAAATCACTGACTGTACATTCACCGCTACAGTGAGGGAGAAAAATAATTTTGGATTAACATCAGTGGAACTTTGTAATGGACAAAAAAACATAAATGTGGCTGTGAAGAAGAAGTGGAACGAAATTCAAGAACGGAAACCTGTAACCAACGGAAAAGCTGACAAAACCTCGACTAAATACATGAAACCTTTGGGATTAAGAGATTGTTTCAGTGATAAACTGCAACCACGTCAAGACTCTTCTATTAATGTGCCAAGACAACCTGAGCAAAGCAGTTTTACAGTTGTGAAAAATAAAAATGTTGACTCCACTGGGTTTAATGAAATTGAACTCTCCACATGCCTACAGAAAAAAACGAATAATGACAAACTTGTAGTGTATCTTTGTTCAAAGATCACAGACCTTCCTTCAAGAATGCTGAATGCAGGTTTCGTCTCAGAAGTGTATGTTTCACATTGCAATAGCCCATCAAGTTTTTTCATTCAACTTGCAAGTGAAGAGAGTGACATTTTGGCCCTCGGAAACCAACTAAATTGTTCCCAGCTGTGTGATTCACAGGTTGATTTTAGCCAGGTACGTGCAGGTGATTTGGTTCGTGCTGAATATCCTGACGATGCTGCTTGGTACAGGGCGGTTATTCAAAGCAATCTTGGAGATGGCACAGCTCAAGTGGAATTCATTGACTTTGGAAATGTGGCAGCACTGCCAAGTTTGAAAATGCGCCAGCTGGGCTTGGAATTTGTTAAATTTCCCAGATATAGCATTCACTGTTCTGTTCTTACAGATGACGACGATGATGCGAGCAAACATGACTGGACACATGAGCAGATAATCCAATTCAAAAAGGCTACTTCTGAGAAAACACTGCTCTGTAACTTTGTTAAAGAAAGTTCTAGTATTTGGAGGGTTATTCTAAAAGATCAAGACAGGATTTTGATAGAATCATTGGAAATTGAACTTGCATCTTCTAATATGCTGACTCCATGTCCTAAAGATGTTCATTCAGGAGTTTATAAGAAGCCAGAGGTCTTCCTAGGTCAGATATTGGAAGTGTATGCTTCATCGATTGTCGGGCCAGATTATTTTTGGTGTCAGTATATGGACTCAGAAAACTTGGACAAGATATCATCAAGGGTTCAAGAAGGTGGTAAAACTGTCCAAACAAATCTGATACAGGTGGATCATTTAAAACCGGGAGACCCGTGCATAGCCCTTTTTCCAGATGACCAAATGTGGTATCGTGCACAAGTTATTAAGACATCGGAGAGATCGGTCTCTGTGCTTTTTGTAGATTATGGAAATGAGAGTGAAATTTGCAAAACGTCACTAAAAGCAATACCACCCTGCCTACTGGAAATATCTCCTCAGGCGTTTCTGTGTCAATTGGACGGTTTCACAGATGGATGCTGGAACGATGAGGCTGCCGCAACATTCTTTACACTTTTGGTGGATAATCCTCTAAAAATTGTTATTCAAAATGTGGAGGAGACCTCATCATATCAGAACGGTTGGAAATATCATGTCCAGGTCGAGTGCAATATGGTTCTCATCAATGACATCATGAAAAATCACTGGAATACCACAAACAACGATGTTTCTGGACAAATCAGCAATAATGCTACTCCTACTAAACCACACATGGAAATTTGCCTAGCAAATTCTATGACATCATCCTTAAAATGTACTCTTCCCATACCTTGTGTGGACAGTGATGAGATCTCACTGCTTGAATCTAATGTGCAGAGCCTTAATGAAGAGTCTGAAACAGGCGGTGAGAGAGACTTTACTGATCAGGATGAACAGAGTCCTGAGGTCAACAGTCCATCTGCAGTGTGTTTACCTAATATCACAGACCTCCCCCCTGTGGACATTAAACAAGGTTTTATTTCTGAAGTCTATGTTTCACACATTAATGACCCACTTAGATTTTTTGTGCAGTTGGCAAAAGATGAAAAATGTCTGTTTTCCATCACGGAACAACTGAATTCAGGTTGTTTGTTAGAGAATGAACTGGTCCAGTTTGAATCCATTCAGCATGGAAATTTGGTTAAAGCTGTGTTTCCTGATGATGGCTCCTGGTACCGTGCAGCTGTTAAGGACACAAATGGGAAAGATGCAATATGTGTAGAATTTATAGATTTTGGAAATGAGGTAACCCTCACTCTCAGCCACATTTCTAAGCTTAATGAGCAGTTTCTTTGTTTCCCGAGACTTAGCATTAATTGTTGTCTTAAAGAAGATACTGGATTACAAAATGAAATGGCTCAAGGAATGTGTTCACTGAGTGATGTAATTACAAACGCTGCTGGAAAGAGACACTGTTGTCAGTTCATCAAAGAAATCAACTCTGTTTGGGAAGTTGTAATTGCTGAGGAAAAGAGCACATTAGATGAAGAAAGATTCTCTCTTAAACTGGATAATTTGGATTTTCAAGAAACGCAGACTATGTTTACAGATAATTTCTTATTCACAAGCTCAAATATTGTCATTGGTCAGACAATAGAGGCATATGCCTCGTCCATAGTTGGACCAAACCATTTTTGGTGTCAGTATGCAGATTCGGCAGAACTTGACAAAATCTCTCTGATTACTCAAGAAATTGGAAACTCTTCACAGTCAAATCCAGTCCCAATTGATCAGTTGTTCCCTGGATACCCATGCATAGCTCTCTTCTCTGACAGTTTATGGTACCGGGCACAGGTTATTAGCAAATCTCCAAACAGTGTCTCTGTACTTTTTGTTGATTATGGTAATGAGTCTGATATTGAACCAGAATCGATTAAGCCATTGCCCCTCAGTCTGATGGAAAGGCCACTTCAAGCATTTTTGTGTCAGCTTGATGGATTTAACCTCTCTGAAGGATCTTGGAATGGGAATGTCACTGATGCATTTTATGAGCTTGTGGTGGACAAACCTCTGAAAGTGATAATTGAGGAGATTACAAATAATGTGCCTGTTCTTTCTTCTCCGTATTATGTCAAAATCCAGTCCAATGAATGTATTATAAATGACCAGATGGAAAGTTTTTGGACCTCTGCCATAAACCCATGTGTTCATGGTCAAAATATGGACCCTGTACCATTTGTCTCTTCTGAAAATGGAGCCCATGATATTCCTAATGGTTCTTTGGAAATTAGCAGAACTAATGGCATCAGGTCTCAGTTGGCTTCACCTCTTAGCCAAGAAACATCAAGCGAAAGTGGTGAGTTGATTTTTAACCAGGAAACATAAATCTTGATTCCCTTAGTATTGTCAAAGACAGCTTACTCAGAATGATGTTTCAGAAAGCAGCAAAGAATTTGGTGGATCTGAGGGTGAGCATACAAATCAGGGAGAAGGTCAACCTGAAAAAAGTTTACGTCACATCGAAAACTCTTCTGAATGTGAAACTGAACAAGATTGGAGGCCACATCACAATAAAGGTATGCCATATAAACAGGTTTTATATGGAGTGTTTTGGTATTTCCTTTGTATTTAGCTGGATGTTTTCAGTCAAATTGTGACTTTTTCATCTGATCGAGTGTTTTCAGAGTATAAATGATTGTACTGATTTGCTTTGTTATGGAGAAACCTCACTGACCAGATTAGTGGTGGGATGTAAGGGTGGGAATCAAGTGTGTCCCTGGCTGGCCTTAATATACAGTCACATGATCAAGGTGTTCAAGAAGATTCAAAAGCACCAATTTGATACTTCTCTTTCTGAGCATGTGATGTTGGACTGTTGAGATGAGTGTTTGCATAATAAATGTTTAGAAACTATGATAAGGTGGAGGAATAAATCCTTTAATATTTAGATGCTTTTTATAAATGTGGAAAATATAGCTACTTGAGCTTTTTGATGTGAGAAGGTTTTTTTTTTCTTTTGTGATTAATTAAATAAACATTTGTTTTTCAAAATTGGACATTTTTGAATGTTGCAAAAAGTTAAATACCATATAGAGTCCTCTGAACTCGTTAAAGTTTTGAAGTTTAGAGAAGAATAGATGATTCTATTGAGGATCAAATTATTCATCACCATAGTCATATTTAAAACCAGATTTTCCAAATAAGTTTACTAGTTAAACATACATCTTGAATCTATTGGTAGTGCTAATGACAACTTACTCCAAACAATGTTGCAGAAAATGGCAAAGAATTTGATGGATCTGAGGGTGAGCATACAAATCAGGGAGAAGGTCAACCTGGAAAATGTTTACTTCACATCAAAAAGTCTTCTGAATGTGAAATTGAAGAAGATTGGAGGCCACATCACAATAAAGGTATGCCATATAAACAGGCTGGATTGGGTGACTGTTTTGGTATTTCCCTTTGTGTTTTAGCTGACTGATTTTTACTTTGTTTGTTTTGAATGTTTGAGTTTGAGATTATATTTGCTTTGTTAAGGAGAAGAAACACTGACCAGTCAGATCAGTGGCAGGATATGCAAAGCTGTGAATCAAGTGTTGCCTACACTGGAAGAGATGGTAGTGTCAAAAGAACTCTTAAACATCTACCTAGTTCTGCCATCAAAAACAAACTGATCTGCTATTTAATGATTCTGTCTTGTTTTTAATTACAGTAATTAATAAGTGTACAATTCTAAACCAATGAAGTACTGAAGACGTTTGAAGAGGCAAGTATGTTAAGTGTTATTAGCAATAGCTGTTTGTAGAAGGGAAATGGGATAAAATTGGATACGTTGGGGTTTGTTGAACTGAACTCTTAGATGCCCTTTGGATCACAAAAACACAAATACATTGTGAGATCACAAGTTATAAAAAGGCAAAAACTGAAGTTGTATATTTGTCATGAACTTCAGTTGGAGTTAGGTTTGCAAACAAGTCCTCCGAGACTGTACGTGCAATACTGACTGTTTTAAAATGATCTGTGGCATACAGGCAACTGTCGTCTTCTTAAATTCTCAGACTTCCATCCAACTTGTCATTATCTCTGGCTGTTTTTTTTTTTTAACATTCAGGTATCACATGACCAGGTGTTGAAGAAGAACCTTGGCAGAACCAGCTTGATATCTTTGTGTATATAATGTTGGACTGAATCCTTTGATATTTGGATGCTTTTTAATACCTTGGAAGACTACACAATTGGGCTTTCTGATGTGATCTTAAGGATTTTGTTTGTTTGTTTTCCTTTGTAATAAAGTGGATAAACTTGAGTAAAAGTCATACTATTGAACATGTTTTACTTTATAGATTTGCAAAAGATGATAAATACCATATAGAGTCCTCTGAATTCTTGGGTTTTGTAAATGTTTTTAATTAGGGATGTACCGATCCCATATTCTGCATCGGTATCAACCCAATTATTGTGTTAACCCAATATCTTTCCTTTAACGTTTATGCTTTAGTACAATTCGGACGACATGCCGTAAACAGAGATGTGTCACATGAGCAATAGATGGAACTCGAGTTAAAACGGTTAGCAAGCAGCGTGGCCATGTTAGCTATGAGGAGTTATTTTAAGCTCAATGATGATAAACGTAAAAGAGCCGAGTGCATCGTATGCAACGCCAGTGTTTCAAGAGGTGGTAGCAGCGTATCGGTCTGATATCAGTATCGCTAGCTACAGGCATGCAAAAATGGTATTGAGACAGCCCTATTTTTAACATTCCATTCAGTCAAATTATTAATCACCATATTAAAGCCACATTGAAAACAGAACTACAGAAAACTTTCCAAATGACTTATTGAAATAATAATACTCATTGACTGCTAGATGTTCCTCTGCTTTGATGAATACACTTTGCCCAGTTGACAGAGTTTTGAGTGAGGGCTCATCAATGGACTAAGACAAGCAGGATGGTAATTTTGGTGAATTGTCCACCATCTAGGCCGTTCTGACCAAGCAGGAAGCAGGTGGTCTATGAGGGCATGCGTACACAGTGAACATGCAACCTCTACGCAGGCAGAATCCAAGGTTACGAATAAACTGGGGATGCTGGAGCTGCACCCTAGCGTGCTCCCCCTAAGTTACATAACTGCATAGTAGCAGTTAGAATAGCTAGACAGTTATTAGTGTATAGTGTTTTAATAGGGTCATGAACATTGTAAGAGACTCCTCACCCTTTGCAAAGACTCTATGAACTGATGCCACCAGGCAAATGACTCTGATGTGTAACTGGCATGAAGGGCAGCTGCTTTAGCCTAGCTATAAGAATGCTAAACTGTTGATTCAACGTTCATATACAGTGCATTCGGAAAGTATTCACAGCGCTTTACTTTTTCTACATTTTGTTACTTTACAGCCTTATTCCAAATTGTATTAAATTAATCCTTTTCCTCAAAATTCTACACAAAATACACCATTATGACCATGTGAAAAAAGTTTTGTTTTTTTTTACATTTGAAAATGTATTAAAATTAAAAAACAAAGAAATCATATTTACATAAGTATTCACAGCCTTTGCTTAATACTTTGT
>JAVSBV010020820.1:0-25634 GCA_033117975.1 Parotocinclus spilosoma | reverse complement strand
AATGTGCAATTAATGAAGATTGGCCACCAGGCTGGTCCAATTTAGCCATGAAACCTCCCACACTAAAATGGCAGGTGTTTCAGTTTCATTGTCCAACCCCTGTATTTTCAACATTTCCAGGCTTGGCATAAGACTGAAAAAAACATGGTGTTTTAATCTCCATTTTCCTTTGCCCTCTATTGTTCTCTTTCCTTATCGAAAACACAGGGTGATTTTACTTGCTTACAAAATGGTCAGGTTAATAGTAATATTTATAATATTGTTAATAATGCATTATTTTAGCTTAGATTTTGTGTAACTGTATTCTATTTAAACCATCTAAATAAAATGGTGTTTACACTAAAAAAGGATGAGATGATGAAACTCTCCATTCTATTTCTTTTTTCCCAATGTACCCAATATAGCCGTTTTCTGTGAAAGCCTTCAACATTTGAAAAATAATTTTTTTCATCGCTATGGAAAAAAAAAAATTGAATTATGGGGCAAAATAATTAAATGTATTTACATTTCTTTTTTGTTTGATGTGTAATGGCCTTTTGGGCTCTCTGCTATTTCTGTTTTTTTATTGCAAGAGATTTTTATTAGTAGACAAATTAGTTTGGTTTTACGTGTTGGTGCAAACTAGCCTTAAAAATAAGCATGAGGATGACTGAGATACATCTTTAAAAAAAAAGTTATATTATATTTTTGCTAGACCAACTACCATACGTTAGAATTTTATACCAATAAAATTTTTGATGATATATGCACCTGAATTGAAGTTATTTTTCTTCATTCAGTTTTGTTAAAAGCATTGTAAGAATATCTAAACCAAATATCTGAACTAGACTGAATTGTGAGTGTTTCATTACCTCCTTCATAGTCTGTATATCTTTGTGCATTTGGAATGCTTGCTTATTGTATAGAGGTATGTAATATACCCAGAAGCCTCCATGGTGAGTAGAGCCAAATTCTGGTAATGGTAGTGTCAGTGCACAAAGTTTAAATTATAGGTGGGGCTTGCAACATGAAAGTTGAGAGAAGCATTTACAAAAAAACACCAGTCACTGGGGGTATAGTAAACAGCCCGAGCCCAGGAGGGTGGATTAATGGGGAAGGTGTGTCTAGAACAAAATGTGTTGTAAAAAACCTAATGGGAGCAGCTAAAAAGAAGATTTATTAGTCTAATATACTCACTTTCCCAGTGCAAAGCACTCCAGTTTGACAGTTCCTCCCCTGGCTACAGACATTACCTCAGGGAACTTAACTTCAATCTTTGGCTCATATTCACCCATGATTCCTAGGGATATAATTCAGATATCATAATGAACCAAGGTAGAATTATTTTCTTTCATTCTAGTTTGCAACAATGAGACTGGACAAGAGAGCTGGAAATTGAGTATTACCATCACTTCGGAGCACTAGTGGAGTAGGAGGTCCCTGCACTCTGGATTTGGTTATCACATTGGTCACCAAGCAGGTGTAATTTCCCACATCTGATGGTTCTACTTTTGCAATGTACAGGTTTCCTGTTTTCTGAGACACAAAGCGACGAGTGTCCTGATTCACAAACGTAGGGTAATCGTTGAAGATCCATGTAAAGGTCAGTTCTGCAGGAAAAGAGGGTATATTTGATTTAGAATATCAGACAGAGGTGACAGACCAGTTTAAAGTTTTTTTATGCAAACACACCCAGCAAGAATAGAGGACAGTAAATACTACAGAAAAACTATTTTAAACTGGGTCCAGTTCAGACTACATATTCACATACGTATTCTAAAGTACTTTGGTTTTATTAACTTGAAGACAGTCACAATAATGCAGGTTATAACACAGACTTTCTAGAATACACTTTTTTGGAGCAATATATATATATATTAATTAATTACACTGTACAAAAAAAAATGAGTTTTTTTTTAAAAATGAATACAAAGAAAAAAAAACACACACGAATTGCTAGAAAGTCCGGTTCTGTTCATGACCCATTACTGTCAGTGTGTTTTGGCAGTCTTGGGTGACCATACCCCCTACTGAACAGTCTTTTGTCCAAACTGAAATGCTTCTGTTTAGCCCCATGAATATGTCACTTGCTAATCAATCACAAAAACTGAGTTTGCATCTTATTTATAGATTTATAGATTTTTTATTTGCTTTTTTGATGATTATGTGTAATGAAATGAAATCAAATACTTCTTTTTTAAATCACTTCATATTATTTGAAATATCCTCTAATTTTTAACAGCGTATGCATTTTGTCAGTGTATGTAAAAACATTAAAACGATTGTCATAACTAAAGTAACTCTCTGTATTATATTACAATGGATGGATGGAACTGGAGAATTTGGATGAGTTAGCAATTCATAACATCTTAGAATTCATCACAACTAGGCAGCAAGAGGATAACAATCGTTCATAAGCCTAAAGGACTTGTTCCTGTTGTTCTGTAGACTCTTTCCAGATGAGATGGGAGTGCCCCATCTGTGAAAGGATGCAGGCTTTCCAGATAGGTCTTTTTACTGTATACTTATTTTATGGAAAGAAAACATGACTGAGTAAAAGCCTGGGTAGTCTACACTAGAATAATGACCTCTCTGAGGTGTAGCAGATTCCATAGCAGAACGAATGCTATGGAATCAGCTCCACCTCAGTGAGGCTATGGGTAAAGATGATTTACACCTATAAAAAGAGTTAAGGAGAGGTGTGTGCTTTCTTTCACTTTTATGGGAAAGTTAATGTTATGTCTGCACTAAGTAGGTATTCAGGGACAACAAAAGTTCTCTCAAGATGTTTGTTTGGGTTATTTTACATCACTATCAGCATCAGTGGCCATTTCAGTGACAAGGTTACATTTAGACTAATCATATATATATATATACACTCACCAAAGCCAAATTGGGCATAATCAATTAACTTAACATGCATGTCTTTGGACTGCGGGAGGTAACCAGAGTACGCAGAGTAAACCGATGCAGGCATGTGGAGGGCTGTACCCTGGGATTGAACCCAGTATCTTCTTGCTGTGAGGCAGCGGTGCTACCCACCCACTCTCCCAGGAACCTGTTTGTATTGTCTATTGCAGTTTGTCCTGCTGATATACAGTGCATGCAGAAAATTGTTATAACCCTTCATATAGTCCTTCTAAAATATGAAAACTAGAAAAACAAGGTTAAACTGAGCAGTCCCTGGATTTAATACTTAGTACTACTAAAGTTTCAGTCAGACTTGTCTACCAATAGTGCACAATATACCTTCCTTAGAATATACTACCCCAGTCTTCTACGTAAAATTGTTTTAATTTGGGTAAATATATTGCTTTTTTGTCCAGCTGGTCACCTCAACAGATAAATCAGCACTGTGGATCAACATGCAAAGGTGGGAGTTTTAGAACAATGGAGTGTCCTTCATCCTTACCTCTCTTGTGTTCATTTGCTTACGTTTGGATTTGGAGACTGTTTTACACAACTCAGCTCAGATACGTTTAGAGACGTGTGTTTTTTAAAACATATGTTTTTGTGTGAAATTTACACAGGTATGCTTTCGTGTCATCTGTGTCAAAACACCTTTAAATGTAGGAAGAAGGAATGGCAAAATTACAAAGTGATAAATGCTTTACCGTCACAACTGTTTTGGAATGTGCTGCAAGCAGGAATGTATGTTACTTAACAAATGAAAAGAAGTTTTGACCACTAAATAGAAAACACTAAATATCTTGGGTTCACACTGTCTGTAATGAAATGAATGTCAAAGGAAAAGTAAGAAACTTTAAACAATTTATTTAAGCTATAAATTCACCGTCTCTGTTTAGATTTATTGACGGATAACAGCATCTACTTGTTCTTTGTAAAATAAGTGCAAAAAAGATAAACAACGCTCAAGGTAGCAGCATCGTTTTGTTTGTAATTCCAGTCCCAATTACGAGCAGCAAGTGGTAGAGTTTTCATCTTTTTATAAATAACCCCTTACCCCCTCACTAAATGTTCACACAGTCACTATAATGAATATTAGTGAATATTAGCCTCTTGAGCACCTCCTGATCATCTCAAATGGCACTGCCACTATTAAGGTCCTCGCTCAACAGCCCAACAATGGCAGCCTGTTGTTGTGGGACTGTGGTAGCCTAGAGGTTAAGGTACTGGACTCAAACTCAGGGTTCAAATCTCACCTCTGCCATGGTTGGGTCCCTAAGCAAGACCCTTAACCCACAATTGGTTGGATTGTTAGACCGTATTAACTGTAAGTCGCTCTGGATAAGGGAATCTACGAAATGCTGGAAATGTAAATGTAAATATCAGGCTGGTTTCTAAAAACATAGTTGATATATACATTGATAATAGACAGCAGAAACACAGTCTGCCTGACGAGCACTTTTATTTCCTTCATCAGCTGTATACCCCCTGCAGCTGTGGCTCATCGCACATTAATAAAGCATTCATTTTGCTGTTCTGACAAGGCTATACATATTTAATTGCTGCTTCCAAGTCAATCACCTACAACACCAGAGAGCAACAAAAATGAGAACAAAAGGTTGCTAATTGGCATGTTAAATATTTATAAGGATCTGGATACGCAGGAGTGATTTTGAAAATATGCTATAGTCTGAAGTAAAATTCTGTGCTAAATAATGATAGTGTCCTCGTGACGAAAAACGGCAGAGACCTTGTGTAAAAGAAAGACAGTGTTTTGGTGTGCCAAAGGAAGACAAGGCATAGTCCAATAAAAAAAAAATACTGGAGGAAATCATGACATGCCAGGTTTAAGTAAGCTTAAAGCAGTCTAGCTCCATTAGAGAAACAAGGTCTTGTGCATTTACTCCAGCTGGAAAATGAGAAATGTCAGAAATAGTTGATCAAAACCAGATAAGGTGCTGTTTTTTGTTTTTAATCAAAAGTATCAGAAACATATTATGAGGATGACAAAATGCAGATCAGAAAACATTTTATTATATCTACTCATTGGATATATGAAACTTTTATATCATGTAAAGTAGTCAGTCTACAGTTTGTATAACAGTGCACGTTTGCTGTGCCCTCAAAATAACAACACAGCCATTAATGTCTAAACCGCTGCAAAAGTGAGTTCACCCCTAAGTGAAAATAGTCAAATTGTGCCCACAGTCTCCATATTTTCTGTGGCCACCATAATTATTTTTATAATTCTCTTCAACATGGAGTTCAGAGAAACCTCAGAGAGTTATTTACCATGTGGTGCCATGTTGAACTTCCTGTGACCAGTATTGGAGAGTGTAAGAGGGATCACACCAAATCTAACACACCCCATTCACACCTGAGACCTTGTAAGACTAACGAGTCACGTGATACCAGGAAGGGAAAATGGCTAATTGGGCACAATTTGGGTCTACTCACTTTTGTTGCCAGTTGTATAGAAAACACATCAGATCTAATGGGATCTGGATTGGGTTTTAGAAATCCCACATCATTTAATGATTAAGATTTTACTGGAACCGTATCGACTTTAGCGACTAATTCAGGTTCTGCTTGGGATCTAACAACGAAATACCAGGACGTAACGGCCCGATTTATTAAATGAGCTAGTGCAATGAGCTTTAAACTTGAACTTTAAGCTTTAAAATGAGCTTTAAAGCTTAAACTTTTAGCAATGAGCTAAAAACTACTACAATGGATGTCGGTTGAGGGCCAAATAGCTTGGTGTCTAATCTGAAATGTGATTGTTTTGTGTCTATGCAAGTTTATAAAGGGTATTCAAAATGGTTGATTATCCAAGCCATGTTAAATTGTAATAAGTAATTAGAACTACTATATGTTACTTTTACATTGAATTATGATGTGTAAATACCAGGGGTGTAATGCAAATGCAATGCAACAATGTGATGCAATCGTGAATTTGGATAAGATTAAGTTAGCACTCAGGATATTTGAAGGCTGATTCTGCACTGATTTTCAATTTCGGATTTTTTTGGTTAAACTGTTACTAGAGCACATGTTGTTGCAGTAGAATAATACATTTTAATAAGACTAAAAATGTATTTGAAATTATTTGGAATTGATAGTCTTCAGAAATAAAAAATTCACTCTGTTATATAAGGTATAGTGAAACTACAGTAGAGTATTTTAAAGTTTTAAACCTCTGTTTTTAGTCATTGTTTTGCATTGTTTACACTTCAGAGACCTAAAATAAGAATTGTGAGCAGATTGACTCGATACATCCCTATTAAATGAAATAAAAAAATATTGAATCTTAATTTTCAAGGCATAATGTTACAAAGGAAAAAAAAAAAAAGTTAATGAAGAAGTAATTAAAGAAAACGGCACCTATTAAACTTCTAAACTTAGAGCTGGCAGTATTTTCCCTGTGTGGAAGCCAGTAGCACTGGATATATTGCAAGCATAAAGACAACGATGGACTTTATATATAAATATTAACAAATGAAACCAGCCAGTGTGATAAAATCTGTGAAAAAACTAAAGCCAAAATGAGGTTGCATATAACAAACACTTTAAGAAATGAAATATAGAGGTTTTGGAATGACCTTCACTGCATATAAATGCATATTTATACAAATTAATGCTTTTCGTGATGACATATCAATATGTACACCACAATCACACTGACAAAAGCAAAAACATGGCTATAGTTTCCTTATTGTTAAATTCAACACACAGGCAATTTTATTTGTTGTCACATGGTGGGTCAAATAGAGAGAGAAAAATAATCATGTAATTCTGTTTTCTGCCCAGGCAGCAATGCTGGAAAGAAATGCTAAGGGTGTAAATGCTATGAGCTGGTACTGCAAGTGATATTGCTGGCTGACACTGAACTGACAATCACTCTGAAGTAACGCCAGTGGCCCATCAGAGAGCCATTATAGCAGCCGGGCTGTTTGGTCTTGGTCGGAAGTCAGACTCTAGTCTCTGTGGGTGAGGATCGAATGCAACAGCATGCCAAGAACACACATTCTATCAATTCAGATCAGTGTTTCCATAAAGTGCTAAACCAGTAAACCATTTTAAGAGAATATTACGATTTACACTTAAGTTAATAAATCAATGAACAATAATAAATAGGAATCCTAAAATGTAAGTATTTTTATACTTTTGTCATGTTTTCTTTTCCCTGATCAGGTGCCTATCTCAGAGGCCACAGGGCGCATTTATGAATAAGATGCCAATCCACTAGAGGACCTGCAGGGGTCGATGTTCTGGAGTTTGTGGAAGATCTTAATCAGATAATTAGGCATTAGTATACATAATAATGTATTAGTTAAGCAAACATTTCACCAGCTCCCCCACTCTCTTGAATTTCTTAGGTAGTAGTAATCTCCCAACACTGTCTTCGTTAAAATACTTACCAAATTCCATGCTTGTAAAAAAATGTACTGTATAAATGGATAAGAAACAAGTTTTATGTAAAACAGAAGGAGAACACTGGGCACTCCATCTAATGTAATACCCGAGTCTGGTCTTGTGACCATAAACGAGCTGTCACGCTCTCATCTTGGCCTCACACTCATTTGGATTCAGTTTTGTCTTGGGGTAAGACAGACATGATTTTATTGTTCTCAAGACCAAGCGTGTTTAGTGCATCTGTCTGAGTAACGTTAATTATGACTTTTGTTCTTTATAACTTTTGTTCTATTATTACTGAATAATCATAACCCATTTACACAGAAGTTTAAGTCCCTTAAATAAGTCCCAAATTAACATCCCTTAATATCTGCACTCAGTATGCAATCAATGAACATGTTTTTACATTTCATAATATAAATGGAAAGAGTGAATCTTGCTGCTATATGTAGCTGAATTTATTTAGTGCCTTCTAAATAAGAGAGAAGAAAGGAAACATAATCATCACCATCATTTGCTTTTAAAAGTTACACAGCCATAGTTTGACAGACTATAATATAATAATAGTCCTATTAGGCTATATATAATTAGTAATTTTACAAAATTTATTCATTTAGTTTCTTCCGTTTAATGCAGTGATCGTGGGCCAGCCAATGCCCACTCGGCAACAATTAACTTAAAACGCATGTATTTGGACTGCGGGAGGAAACAGGAATACCAGGAGTAAACCCATGCAGACACTGGGAGGACATGAAGACTCACAGAAAGGACCCAGGTCGCTCCATCCTGGGATTAAACCCGGGACCTTCTTGCTGTGAGGCAGCGATGCTACCCACCGAGCCACCGTGCTGCCCTATTTGACAAGATCTTTGATGAAATGTTATATTATTTATTGATGAATTACAATTATATTAAATAATGTATAATGAATATAAAGTGAATTACATCTGAATTACATTTTTGTGTCTTGACTCAGATTTGAATACTAAAAGCCATGGTCGTGACTCAGACTCGATGTGTTCCAGTCCTGGTCTGGTCTCAGACTCTGCTCTAGTGGCCCTGATGACAATGCTAACTCGCTCCCTGCTCATGAATCTCATACACTTGTTAAAACTGCACTGGAGAATCGGCTTTATTAAGACAATGAAGTGACATCAGATTGACTGGATTTTGGAAATTTCAAGGGATAATCTTTTGACTAATGCAAATGTCTATGTGTTATTTGCATTGATCTTAAACTACAGTCTTAATCACTAGTCTTTCTGTGGCTTTAGCCTTTAACTTAACTGAATGTTTAAACACTGTCACCCTGGTCAGTGTCTTGGGAGTCTGGCAAGTACCCTGGAGAACAGAGGGTGCAGGTGTAAACGTGCCCAGATTGGACTGCTGTCCACCCTGGACAAGCGTGAGACATAGACAAGCGTGAGACATAGACAAGCATGATCCTGGGTCTTCACAGTGGTGGGTTAGCATGTTAGACTGCTGTGTCGCCTGAGCGCCTTTTAACTGACCTGTTAATCCATTAACTAAATATGCAAAAACATCAGACATGCGTTCATACCGAAGAGGCAATGTTTGCACCTTTTAATCGCCAAAAAATCAATAAAACTTTGTTTGAAACCTCTGGTGAGCCATATCTCAAATGTCAACAAGCCCATTAAGCTCTTTGAGCCTAGAACACAGAAACACTTACTCAAAGAAAGAAAAAAAAAATCAGTCAAAATTAATCAGCAAATGAGTAAAAAGTGACACTGTGAATTGAAAGCGTTGTGTTTTTTATCAGCAAAGGTAAAGCTATAAAGCAAGCAGTCATGGAAGTAGCTGAAATGAAAGCTAATGGAATATGACTCACCTCCCATGTGTGCAGGAGGTCCACACAGCAAGACTACCCCTTGGCCCTCACGAACCCTCACTGGACTTCTTATCTGGGTCTTAAAATCTTCTAAATCTGATACAAAAACACAAACACATACTTTGTTTTCATACATTACTTTGAACAAATTACATTTGGTTTTCATTAGTGGTAGATGTTAGCGAGTGAGACTGGGCACACATTTTCTGGGTATAAATGAATTAAATGATACCCAGATGTCTGAACTTTTTTGCACTGTCTGACTACATTACACTGTGTCAACAATTAAAACATTAAACGATTAAAGCACGATTGTATTTTACTTCTTGTGTCAAATATAACATAAATAATCAGCTGTTCACAAAAAATAGAGGATATTTCATTATGATATCTCATTTTTTATCCCCTAATTTTCATGAGCAGTGTATATTATATATATAGTAATTTGCATGACCATGGAAATACGATGATACGCAATGTAGTGATGTGTAAAGTAATGATATATAATGTAACGTGTCCTGTGTATCACCCCATCTAGTTTTTTTTTTGTTTTTTTTTTAAACCAGAGGGCACATTCATACGCCATGTTCTCATTTGCATTTCTTTCCTGCTGCAATTGAAGTCAATTTAGATTGAGGATGTTTAAAGGCTTAGTGAGCTTGTTTGTTTACTTAGATTTACAATTCAAGATAGAACTACTTATTTCAACTTAGTGAAATTGTAACAAGAGCACATTTTGTTGCAGTAGAATTATGAAAACTTATTATCAAAACCTCTTTCTAGTTTATTTGAATTGCAAAGGACTAAAGATCCTTTTAGTTTACATTTTATACAAGAAAGCTACACAATATTTTAAACTGTTATTATTCAGAAATGAATGGCTGTTTAATATATAATAAAGCTAAAAGAATATTTTGCTAAATGAATTTTAATC
Source organism: Parotocinclus spilosoma (assembly GCA_033117975.1). Classification (NCBI taxonomy): domain Eukaryota; kingdom Metazoa; phylum Chordata; class Actinopteri; order Siluriformes; family Loricariidae; genus Parotocinclus; species Parotocinclus spilosoma. The sequence goes on along the minus strand of JAVSBV010020820.1, from coordinate 15,546 downwards.
GCAGGGTACAACATTTGTTGCTTTGTGATCATGGATCAATACTGGACAATCCTGGATTTAAATAGTGTTTTCATAGTTCTCAAAGTTTCTTCACTTGCTTTTTCTTTAAAATGACAGAATTGCATGGCATTTGTCCTGCAATTTTCTGTACCAGTTTTATTTTCTCTCACAAATGCTTGAAAAAAAAAGCTTTTGTGCTGGTAACATGATGTACTGTGTCCATGTATTCAAGGTTAATAGACAGCCTGCTGCTGTCAGGTATTTTAATGTTCTGCTTTCACTCCTTATGGTTAACTGACTTCATTTTCCTTCCATATGATAGTAATTGACATCATTTTCTTTCTCATAAAATCTCAAGAGTAAACCAATAACCAGAATTCAGCACTGCTATTCTCAAATACTGGCTCTGTATTCATAATGCATTTGTGCATTTTGTTAGTTATGACCTATTGTTTTATTCCTCACATGGCAAAAATGAAACAGCATAAAACTTCATTTTATTTTGCTCTGAACTGTTATTATAGCAAAAGACCAGTTTTAATCAATAAATGAACACTAACATAAACATGCATTAAAATGGCCATGTCATAGCTAACAGAATATTGTACCTTATTTGTACCTCACATGCCTGGGAGTTAATGGTGGAAAATGTGTGATCTATACTTGTATAGCAAAGGGAAACTTTAAGTGGGTACTAGATTGACAGAAGGCCCTGATAAGATGTGGGTGCTACATTCACTGCAAGACAGAGAGAAATGACACAAATACAGAGGAAGATTAAAGAGCAAACTTCAGACATGTTATTTCATTTAAACTTTATATTAAACGGCTTTTTACATATATCATCTATACAATTGTTACATCCATCATCTAGACTACCCAAGGTGTTTGGGAGTTTTTCCCTTACCTGTTTTCTTAGTCAAGGGCTCCAGTGCCTATGCCCATGAAGGTATAGGTTTAAGCATGCTCTTTATTGGGATGCCAACCCTCATGAATCTCTGGATATGTCCCATCCCTTAAATACAGCCAATCATGACTGTCTGTGACACCTGGGAATCAGGAAATCATTGCCAGAACCTAAATGCTGTCTCCTGCGGCTGTTTGTTAGTGTCTTAGATCACTGCACCACCTGAGTGATCAAGTCTACTGCTGTTTTACAAAAATAAAGGACATTGCATGTGAAACTAATGATTTCATACAGAGTTATGAACAGACTATTCTCTGTAGAAAAGGATGCACTTGACCTGACCAAGAAGTGGAAGGGTGAGATGCACAAGATAAACAGAACAGAGTCTTTAGCTTCAGATTCAGAATCAGATTTACTCTGTCAGCACCTGTGTCATGTGCAGCAGCAAGGCCTACTCAGCGTTGCTGTAACTTTGTGAAAAAGCACTCAAAACCCCCATTAAAATGAAAACTGGCAAACTAAAGCTAAAGATATGGGTGAAAAGGAAAAGACACTGGATGGTGAATGACTGCAAAAGAGCAGCACCCTAATGAGCTCTTGTGGGGTTCAATTCACTGTAAGTTCAGAACTTTAACCCCTGCCCCAGGGAAAAATAGCACCCCTAAACAAGAACATGCTTCTTGTTCATCACGGCTTTATTTCTGTCAAACTTGGACAATAATGAAGTCATTTTTCATTTATTCGAGAGCAAGTTTTTTTCCCCACAAGTAGAAGAGAGGTCAAGACAGTTTTTTGTCTGAAAACTCTATGTTTGCTTTGGTTTTCTTTAATTTCCTTTCTCCTAATGTGTCACAGAGATGTTGCTGTGTCTTTTTTACATTGTAAAAGGGAATGAGTCTACTTGATGGAACTGTGCTTCAAGTATATAGTCCAAATGGACCAGGTCAAATGACCAGCACTCTGCAATAGATAATAGGCTTTTCATTTTCTGCCTCTGCTTGTGTCATTGTTCTAAAAGTGCCTGTGTGCACCACAGACCGTAACATAGCACCTACTTATGCACGTAATTAATCAATATTTACAAACATAATACTCATGACAAACAAACGCTAAAACTTTAATATGACAAGATGTCAATTAAAATTCATTTAGAAATGTTTACTCTTGCAACTTTCAGATTTGATCACTAAAGCAAACATTGGGTGGGTGGTCGTTAAACGGCGATCAGATATGGAAATGCATGTTATTACAGTCTAAAGACTAGAGACGACTTTGTCATTCTAACCAAATACAAGTATAGAGGAAAGCAAATCTGCTAAAACCATGGTGCAACACTAAATAACATAAGGAAGCACAAAGTACAAACAAGGCACTGCAGAAAAATAAATGAAAGCAGGTACAGAGGAGTTCTGAATCTGTGGAATGGGAGGGGTGGGGGTATCGTAGAAGTGAAGTGGCTTTATGACTCTACAAGACAGACTATACACCATACAAGAGATACAACAGCATATAAAATGTAAAGGAATATCCTGCATATATCACAACATATAAAACATAAGCACACAGTCTCACACGCTGCAGCAGTAAATACAGAGGGAGGACCAATGTTTAAAATCTTACCAGCAATAATATAATACATGATGTTTAGGAGGATACGTCAAGCAAGACTGTTCAAAAGTTCATCATCAGATTTCTTGTTTCAGAAATGATCATATATTACATATAGAACACTATTGGACCCAAAAGTTTCATACTTGGATTTGTCACTCCATAATACTAATGCTGTAAATGTAAAGGTGCTATTTCCCAGTGATCCTCATTCCAGTGTTTGTGAGCTTAAGCAAATCTGAGTCTTTTCACCATGTTCCCCTGGGGTGCTTCTTGGACTTCTTGGTCAAGCTTCTTCAGACTGTAGAAGGGCCTTTTCTTTTCATTTTTGAACCCTTACAAATTTCTGGCTGTATTCCTACTACACTGCATATAAAAAATGTTTATGCTTTTTAGTGATTTGAAGGAAGTGGGTCAGCTCATTGTATTCACAAAAACCTGACTCTAGCAGTGACAGTACAGATACTCCGGTACCATTTGCCAGGAGACAGAGATGAGAAAATTCTGAGTGAAGAATATGATGGGTCATCCACAATGTTGGTAGCTTAAGTATGAATAGTTTGTGATAAATACCTATGATGGGGGAAAGCGGCCACAGCGATGGTCTCAGCTGTCTTCACTATACTCTGTAGGGACTTACGGTCTGAGGTGGTGCAATTCCCAAAGCGTACAGTGATGCAGCTGCTCAGGATGCTCTTTATAGTCCCTTTGCAAAAAGTGCTGAGAATGAGGGATGGAAGTATTACTTTTTTAAACCTCCAGAGGAAAAGCAGATGCTCCTGGGCTTTTTTGACCAAGGAGCAGAAGTTCCTAGGTACACACAAAGGAATTCGATTTTCCTGACAGTCTCCACGGTGGAATTGATCAGTTACAGCTCAAAGCTGAAAGTCCATCACCCTGGACTCTCAAAGCCAGTATTAGTCTCTTTTTAATCCACATTCAGAGAAAGATGCTGTTTCTGCACCAGTCTGGAAGCCAGTCTTCCACTTCTCCGTATGCCAACTCGTCATTCTTGCTAATAAGTCCCACCCTGGTTGTGACCAGACCTGACCTGATAACTGTGCTTGAACAGAGGTCTGAAAAGCAGTGGACTAAGCACACAGCACTGGAAGACACCAGCATTTAGTGTAGTGGTGCTGTAGCAAAGATAATCAATTTTGATTGGGGTCCCTCGGTCAGGAAGTCCATGGTTCAGTCGCAGTGGAAAGTGTTCAGGACAAGTATGTAAAGCTTTTTTTGTAAAAGGGTTAGTCCACAATTAGATTTTTTGTTTTAAAATTGGTATAATGACCATATCTAACAATGTCAACAATTAGACACAAACATTTCTGAATTAAATTTGTCACTCCATAATATTCTTTTCTACTGATTATTGGGGGGCTTTAGCACATCTTTCAACCTGTTCCCCTTCTGAAAATATGGCTGCTATCATTACTGCCAGATGTTGCTATTGCTCAAGTGACAGTAAAAGGAACACTAAGTAATTGGAACTGTAGCCTATAAGAGCTGGGATTTACTTAGATTATTTCTCTTATAGTTGAAGTGTACTTACGAAAAAAATTACAGACCTCCCCATTTTTTGTAGGTAGAAAAACTTGCAAAATGTAATTTTTGTGAGCAGTGTACACACACACACACACACACACACACACACAAAGTCTGAACTTTAGTGACCACTCAAATTCTAAGGTTCAGCTGATGGACCTTACACCTTCGCTAAAACAACAGAACATCTTATATAATATTGGCCTAAAACCTGAAATTTGTATGTCTTTTTTTTGACCATGTGTAGGATGGTAAAGATAGCGTAGTTCAGTGAATGGTTAAGCCAATAGGCAAACATCAGTGGTCTATTAAGGTGGGCAGCCGGGTCTTGATGAGCCTCTCACAGCACTTCATTATGTTCAGTCTGAGCTCAACAAGATGGCAATCATTACAGCAAGATGCTGATGACTTCAGAACCAAAACGATGATGATTGGCTTGAAGCACGTTGGGAAGGCTACACTGCTCAGGGAGATGTTGACGGTGTTCGTGAGCAGATCTGACAGCTGGCTGGCATCTTATAAGACCATCGAAATCGCACAGCATCCACGAGTGCGGGGAAGGATGGTAGGACTGGAAGAACAAAACTGAACATAACTGTTGCATAACAAATACCGAAAAAAAGGATGAGACTCTCACTGCTACCCTCACTAGCATGAAATTGACTTAGCCAAAGTAGGGCAGATGTAGCAGGTTCAAAAAGAAGAGATATGAGATATAGTGCATAATGAAGCGAGGCAACCTGCAGAGTTGAAGTTGCATGTAATATAATCCCCCGATAGCACGATGCCTACCCACAGCTGTAGAGGCGGCATAGTGGGTCATTACTGAGGGAGAATGGTAGATAAATGACAACTGGCTATTGATGGGCAACCACACAGATCACAAGATGTATGCTTTATGACCTGGCAAAATGTGATAATGCAGCTTTAAATCCCATTGTAACCCTATTATGTGGAGCCATTTCACTGTCGCTGATAAGCAGCAGGAGGATCATAGGAGAGGTGGCGATATTCATAACAGACAGCCCTGCCGTAGCAAACAGCCAAATCCAAGATTATGGCTGGGTAGCCACCCAGTTCCTGCCATCTGGACCAAACGGCAGATAATGCACTGGCATATGAAGAACCATAATGTAGATTCAGGGACTATATTAAACGAATGTAGGTCAGGTGGCTTGAAAGAAAGAGAGGTCATTGATGTTTAGAGCAAAGAACAATACAGCGAGTAAAGAAGAAGAGCACTGGGGGGAGGATAATATTTGTACCTTTGAGAACCTTTGAGTGAAGGTCAGAGGGGACAAGAGAAGGAAAATATGGTGGTCGTTGCCAGACAGAGACAGTAAAGATCAATTCACCAGAACCGTGCTGTGGCAGGGCTGACACCATAGAAACTTGGGGAACTGGATGAAAGACAAACAGTAGGGCTGAACGGACAGACTAAGGTAACAAACCATGGTGTTAAAAGAGAAAACAGAGGAGTGCTGCTAAGCATTTACGGTGGGTTTAAAACTTGAGTAATGAGGTTATGTAGACTGTGGTTGCCTCTTTAGTAGGAATGTAATGACAGCTTGTGACATGCTTGTGATGCATCACGGTGTTTGACAATGCGTTCTGTTTAATGCAGTTGAGTTTTTTTTTTTAGCAAAGGGCACAATCATACGTCATGCTCCCATACGCATATCAGTTGGATTTGTTTGTTTACTTTAATTTTCAATATAAGACAGCAATTAGTTTTTTAATTTTATATACAAATAAAGTGCACATTTTGCATTGATATTCTTGTTGTTTTTACTCCAGTACTGTGAAAAACAAAATATATGGCAACACTACAGTAGGTGAAATCACACCCATAGGCTGATGTATACTAAACATATACATATTATAATGATACTATAATGACAGTATATTCTTATAGACATAATATGCCTATAATCGTACTCTACTTCTGTGGGGAATGGCATCCTTCATTGCTGCATTATTATCACCATCAACTATCAACTTGTCTACGTGCATTAGGAGCGCACCCTATTTAGCACTTAAGTGCAGTACTTAAGGTGCTGGTGGTAAAAATCTGAATTTTTGTTCAAATTGGGGCCAAAAAATGTCTAATTCAAACTGTTCGATGTCACAATTGTTGACTGAAGAGGCATTCAAATTTCAAGGTCACACTATTTTTTTTTTAATTCCAGGAAACTAAGGGTTTTCATACACGAAAATGGGCATAATTATATATTGTTTACACTTTAGAAATTAAATAAGGCAAGTCAGACATAAATTGCTAAAGTGTTAATCATGAACTGAATTTAAATCATGAGTATGAGTAAGTCGTGTATGTTTGGGAATGCTAAATTAAACAGCTGTCAGCTTTGATCCAATAGTTACTCCCTTGGTACTCAACTACAATACAATGTCATTACCAAAGAAGTGTGATGTCATTTTCAGTAGCAGTCTTTACTGTTGGTAGGCAGTTAGTGCCAAGGAGTAAAGACCCTGTTCTCATTGCTGCAATAAACGGTGCTGTCGTCCACGGTGTGTGCCCTGTACATGTAAGAAAACCAGTAGTGTGCAGGCAAATGTGGTGCCAAAACCAACAGCTTAATTATTAGGGACAGGAGACATGAAAATATGGAAATGCATTTCCAATGGGGACTGTGGTGGCCTAGCGGTTGAAATCCCACATGTACCACAGTTGGGTCCTTGAGCAAGACCCTTAACCCACAATTGCTTGGATTGTAAGACTGTATGAGTTGTAAGTCGCTCTGGATAAGTGTGTCTGCTAAATGGTGTAAATGTAAATGTTTATAGGGAGCTAAGATGAAAGTGAAATGAAGTACTGCCAAAACGAAAATCTGCTAAACAGTTTGTTCACTCTCAGGCCACAAAAATGATCTAAGCCCAATAAAAACAATTATCAAAAAGGTTGTCTCAGGCAGGTTGTGTCTTGATGTGTCAATAAGCCATTGGTTGCTGAGAATCTTAAACGTTTGAATCAGAGTTGTTTAACAGAGTTATGTGGAGTGAAGACTTACAATCTGACTTGTATGCAGATGACCTGGTGGTAGACAAACTGCAAATCCAACATGTTTAAGTATAGAGAAAATAGGTGTCGTGGTATGTAGAGCTTTTTGCTGATACTTCACTGGGAAAGCCAACTAACAATTTGGAGTTTAGGACAATGTTGCAGAAAGGCTTCCCACAGTTGAAGTTATGTGAAAACAACCAGATACAATTTTTCAAAAACACAGTCCCCTTGTCCACACAACAAAGAAATGATTCGAGAACAAATCTATCAAATTAACACATTTTGTCCTGGTCAGTATATACTATAGATTTAAACCCTGTAGTAGCAGACATTGTGCATCAATAAAAAACCAGGACATACCAATCAGCTACTTGTGAGCTGTTAAACGTCTTTATGTAAAAAGCTGGAATGTGAAATCTGGAAAATTAGCCAGATTTTAGACTTGGGACTTTTTTTTGTCTCGGGAGTTTTTATATGTACTGTATGTATGTGTGAGAATGGACGTTAAATGGCAATGCTCTTCAAGTTTCAAATGGTAAAACATTTACCTAATTACCGGATTTTGTGCTGCTTATATGGGACTAGAATACACATAGGAATCCCACCCACTACAAAACCACTTTAATTTTTATTAAAAATATTTACCTCAGACAAAAAAAATAAAAAGTCAATTTGGGAAATATTTTTCTGGGATCGCATATGTGCATGTATGTAGGGAGAGCACTGGTCCTAAAAATTCCTCTAACAAACTTTTCATTATGCTCATAACACAGTATGCTCAGTCACCAGATAATTACATTATACGGATGGAAAGAAATAAGGTCATAAAATGACTTATGTGAAAGTCCTGATGGCTGATGGTGCAGCTGCTACAGTTTGACAGCTACCTTAATGTGAAGAAAGCACTAGATACCTAATGAGACCTGTCAATATGACGCATAAGCAAGGCCAGGCTCAGATAACAGATGTGAGGGCTGTTTATGAGCACAGCCTGAGCCTTGCGCAAAAAAGAGTCTTTGGAATTTAATCATTTGCACCCATCTGTCAAAGCTTATAAGAGCTTTCACTGAGATGGCCAGCTATCAAAAGAAAAATGCAGAGTTCACCTTAATACCATGGTACACCTCATTAAATGATATGAATGGCACCTGGTCCAGCAGTTCTGCCAATGCTCTGCATGACTGTTTCTATTATAAATACATTTCTGAGCTAATCCATTAAAACGAGCAACATCTGAGCAGGTGCTGAAGATAAAGAACCAACGATCAAACACAAACTTAGACGACTGAGATTATTGTAAGGAAACTACGCTATGACAGCATGTTCAAATGGTAAGACAAGATGTGCCAATCGTGGGGATGCATAATTACTATTAAACCTCAAATTCCATGCAGAACATGCGTTAGCTATTGTAGTGTTGCTAAAAATAAGAACAAATCTATGTACTAATAATGAAGCATAACTTGTCTCTTATTTTTTTCTGTGTGTAGAGCACAGCAGAGTTCCTCCAAGAGTTCAGTGGAGAACCCTCACAGCCTTCAGGAAAAGAATAAGATATTTTTAGTTTTAAGCATTACTTAATTGTTTCAAAGAATCACATGACTAGTATAGGTCTTCTTATGCTCCTGTCTACATGCAAATGATATGCAAATATGTCAGAGATTGCACACAGTATCCAAAGAACAAACTGTTATTAATATCACACAAGACCACGGTTCTTCAGCATGGATTTCCTTGAAGTGTGCTCAGAAAGGAGAGATTTAACTAAATTAAAATGCATGAAAAATGACAAAATCTAGGAGAAAATGCATTGACACCTTTAAAAAAATAAAAACAAGATAAAAATGTTTTGTGGAAGGTAGAGTAAGTTAAAGCTATCCAATCGTAGGTTTAGCATATACAGTCGATTCTGGTTAACCACATCGGGACTCGATGGTTTTGGTCCTAATAGCCGGCTGGTCCAATTAAACGAACATGCCCTATGTTACAAAACGGGCTATGTAACATATTAAATGTTTATTAAACCTTTATTGAACAATTTACACGTATAGCGAACGTACAAACAAGAACTACTGTTACTTACGAACTTTGTTCTTTGAAAAATAAATTTGCAAACAAGCTTTTCAAAACGATCTACAACACAATGTATAGGTACTCAGCATGCGAAGCATAATACTGTAAAAAACAAGTTCTTACCAAATTCCAGTTAACGTTTGAAGAACTAATCCAGTGTGATCTGACACGCTTTTGCAGTGGCTAAGTGGCGACATGTGGCTTCTTTTTTGTAGTAAATGGAAATGTTAGACAAAGACCTGTAGGTGGCAGTAGAGGGCTGGGGAGAAATTCAGGAGTTTTCGGGTAGTGATGCCAGAGATGAAGAGTTGTTCTGTATGTATACTGTGGCTCTGTGGAAGTTGTTATTGGTTCACTAAAAGTAAGTCTAAACTTGTGGTCGACTCTTTCTTTGGTAACCACAGATATCACATATTTCTTATTCGCTCTCACGTTTTTTGGTCCGATTAAGTGGAATTTTGGTCCAAATAAGCAAATAACATTCTTCTTGTACTGTTGGAGTATGAAGTATAGTCACCCACAATGCTGACAGCATTGTTTGCAGTATTTATGATGGGACAGTGATTAGAGAAAAGTTCCCAATAACAGTCTCGCCTGTCCTCACTGTCTTTTGCAGGGTCTTGCAGTCTGAGGCGATGCAATTACCAAACCTGTCAGTGATGCAGCTCTTTTTGCTCTTTGTATCTCCTCTGTAGAAGGTGGTGGGAATTAAAGCAGGAGTTTTTATTTTACATTAGACACATCTTTTATGTGTAGTTGGGAAAAGCTCTAATTGGTTTCATCATCGGATCATAGATCCTGGTCTATTTAGAATTTATGTAGCAACTTCAGGATAGAAGTGGGCTGACAATTTCAGGATTTGTTGACTATGATACGCTCAGTGTGAAATTAAGCTAATTAGACACAAAGAGTGTTTCATAATCGCTTTTACCCAGCTTGGCAAGAACTTAAGGTTGTGAAATCTTGTGTTTAATTGCCATCATTTCACTTGATCTTGATCAGGATGTGATTACTATGACAGGTCCACCACCCACGAGCTTCCTGCCACTGAATACATACCTATTTCAGTTCAGAAGCGGATAATGAGGGTTGTTTACTGATGGCCCATCCTTTACTGCGTTAACAGATTGTGGAAGAGTGAACCCACTCACCTTCTGTCATGCATGGTCTCTACCCTGGTTCCCATGCTGTGAAGCTAATGGAAAAGACTGCTATCACCACCTGCAAATCTTCCCCACTCAGGAATAAGAAGATATTCATCCGAAATACCCACGTCTTAACAAAATCAAAGGTTTAATCAAACTAAAGAGAAATGTTTGTCTTCCTGTCCTTTGACTGGTTTATTGAAGGCTATCAGTAGCAGATCTCTAACTTCTTACATTTAAAGAAATATTTAGACATGCCTGATATTTTGTATTTTTTTCTAGACAAAAACATCGTGAAGTAGCAGTACAATTAAGACTGCAGCAGCTCAGCAAACATGTTTTATAATTTACATATGTATATATAAAAATGATTTGTAGAGATATGTTAAATATCACTTATCAGGTTGATGGTTCTGGGTAAATCTCAGTTCCAAACAGGGTGATCAAATTTCACTATTGTATATCGAAATGTCATATTTCTTAAGAACTGGGATTTTTTATTGGAGTTATGTTTTTGAATACAATACAATACAATACAATGGAATATTTGCTAATACTATAGAGTCTGAATGTAGACAAACAACAATTGATTAGTTAGGAGGGGCAAGTGTCTTCATCTAGCTGTGGTCTTGCACAAGCATTTAGACGTCTAGCTTGTTTTGCCATGTGACTGGATGAAACACTAAAAAGTTTAAATTGGAATTTGAGTTTTATAAGAACCAACTGTCAACAACAGCCTCCAAATTTGCTGCCTGGTCCTTTCTAGGCAGAAAACACAGGCAAATGGTAAAGATAAGTGGCCCTCATCGCACGGCTTGGTAAATCTGAGCAGTCAAACCCTTTTCATTGAGTACCCACACACTGTAGCATGTAGAGCCTACAGTCATGCTTTCTCTTATGTCCTGGAACTCCCTGCAGGTAATTATTCCACTCCCTCTGCGTAATTACTCTATCATGGACAAAGAAATCTATCCCAGTAAATGAGATATGGTTTTGGAATGAATCCTGAATGTGTTAAAAGAGCTTTTTCAAATTAACTGATTATACATTTACATACAGTTGTTGTGTTACAATAAAATTAAGGGCATGGGACTTTAAACCATAATCAGCCATTGTATTTTTCATGTTGTTTTTGCTGGACCAGTGACAGGGCTATTACATAATCCTCATGTGGTCATAAAATGTTGAAGTATGATACTAATTGAAGCTCCACCCCAACCTCTGTAGAGAGCAGTATGTGTGAGGAATTCTGCTACTCTTAAGCATTAACTGGTGTTTAGTATCAATGTTAGGTTGGATTAATTAGAGTTAAATAGTTGGGGAATTCTGTATTTCTATCAACACTTCATAATCAAGCTTTTGCAAACATAGGCTGATGGCTTTATGACTTATATAAATAGGTGCAAAATGGTTCCACCATATGGAACAAATCAAGTTCTTATATTTGTAGTACTCTATGGACTCAGTGTGGGAGTTGTAAAAATGTATGTACAAATACTTGCTGAACAATGTAATGCATTAGCATTGATAACATTCACATGCTCTGTTCGGCTTTGTTGGCCAAATACTAATGCTGTTTCAAACAGGCAAAATAGAGAATGGAAATGGTCTCGCCCTGATTAAGAAAAAAGTTCCTGGGTTTTCATAAGCTTGGTGCTCATATTAATATAATTCATCTTTTTTAAAACAAAACCACATTATTTGACTGTGTACCCTTATGTTTCACTATATATTAAGGTATGAAGAATAGAAAAGCAAAACAGAAGGTTTTATATAATTTGTCATGATTCAAGATTTCTTCCAGTTACACCATTTTACTGTTAACATTAATATTATTTTTTGTCTGGAGCCATTACCAAAACCCCTCATAACAACGGGTTCAAGATCTCAAATATGCTGCTAGTTTCAGAGGACTGTATTATACCCTGTACTATTTCCTAGTACACGACATTCTGAGAATATTGTGGCATTCTTGATATCTTGAGTCATAATTAAATTCAGCTTTTCCCTGCAAGACTACAAGTTATGTTAACTGCTTTGCTTTGTGCCAAAATGATAGTTCTGTCTAATTCTGTGTTTTCTTTTTATGGTATTTAAAGTGGTGCAGGCAGTCTGTTTATTGTTCTAATCTTTTTTACTTTGTATTACCTCATTCACTGGAATGCCAGCTTTTCTCAGTTTTCCTTATTTTTAGCTTCATAAAGTGTGCACTGCATGGTGTGCTTCACTTTCTGGCTATATTTTAACATTTTGCCTGCAGACAAAAATCTGAAGTACACACTCCTGTTCGTAATAGCATTATGTAAATTAAGATTGCAAAACAAGCATTGTTTGTAAATTTAAGGTTCTTAGATCTGGATTTTTATTAGACAAAATCAAATCTATAAGCAGACATTCTGCTTATAACCGTAAGAAGTTATAACTATAACATCAATAACTCAAAGACATGATACTGTAATTATCACCATCCATCATCTATGGGACCTTTACTATAACATTTTTATGTCTTTTATACTTCATATCTGAGAAAATTATTAAACCTACAGCCATATCATCATATCTGGTATACTGCTGTACAGAGCCAGTTAACAGAGGGCTTAATATTTAACTGATAATGAATGTGTGTCGAAGCAAACACTAAACTGTTCATTGCTGTGGGCCTGAAGCACATGGGCATGTGGTAATACAAGGTTTCTTCATTATGTCAAATGATGGACAAAACCCTTGAAAACTACTCTGGCATTTTTCATCATAATCTCTGAACATGTTATTGCTAATGTGAAATTACCATTTATTAATTTTGTCATCGATTAACAATAAACCTTACTCATAACTCACTCAGTGCTGTTGGATGTAAAGTATGTAACGTAACTGGCTCAGGACAACCAGCATCCCTGTTTAATATCAAGTAGTTACTTAAAATCAATGATTTAATGTTAATAAGAAAAATATTCTATTTATAAGTGAATTTTGAACATATAAGATTTATAATATTTTCTAAGTAAAGCTAAACATACAGACTTTTTTTTCTCAAGCTACAAAAGCAGACTAGATAGATTATGTTAAACAAATGCTGAGTATATATTATAACTTGTTTTCTAAAGCGGTTGTATTCAGAATTTTGGCAGCACAGCCATGCATCTGGTAAATGTCCATACTCATACCCCTCAGCCCCTTGGTCCTTTTGTATGACTTGGCACAAATGATACAAAATGGCTTAATCTCTCCTTTAACAATAACTCATGTACCGGTACTCATGTGCTGTCATGTTTTCTCGTCTGGGTTGTTACTCACTTTCCATTCAATCAGATTTTCTGTTATATACTACTAGCAGCCCGCGTGATACATACGTTACACAAAGAAACTAAAATATACCTCTAGGAAAAACTATGAATAGTGAGAAAATAAGAATGAATATATTAAAACACAACCCATAATATGACTGACAGAACCCCCAGCCATTCCTACCCTTACAAAAGGCTTGCGGTTTTTCACTAATTTTGGCAGTTAGATTGTGAATCTATCAAAACCGTTTCTTAGTGAGCACCTAAAAGGTAACACGAACCTGTGTTCAAAATTTCATGTAAATCCGTTCGGTGGTTCCAGAGATTTCGTGATGAGTCAGTCAGTGGTATTTCGCGTATTTATATATAGATTCGAATTTAAAGCGTGGATAACTTGACTGGACGATGGAGACTGGTCCGTATGTAAGACTTTTTATTTCTGAACAACCCGGTCAGCTACACGTGTCCAAGCGCCGTCTCCTAACAACTTCACTTCTTCTCCCCATAGTTTCTGCGCATGAGCACTCTCACACAAACCACAATATGATTGACAGACCCCCCAGCCAATCCTACCCTTACAAAAGGCTCAATGGTTTTTTTTTTGTATAGATTGTAAATCTATCAAAACTGTTTCTTAGTGAGCACCTAAGAGGTAAGACGAACCTGTGTACCAAATTTCATGTGAATCCGTTCGGTGGTTCCAGAGATTTTGTGATGAGTCAGTCAGTCAATAGGTCAGTCAGTCAGTGGTATTTCATATATATATATATTTAGTTCTATAATAACCTATATCGCTCTGCTCTGTATATAACCAAATAGAATGTCAAATTGGAAGAGAGTGCCGCATATGGACTGTTCAGTATGGTGTATGATTGCCCAAGACTGCCAAAACACACAGGGCATGACAGCGATTGGGCGTCGATTGTCCAGCAGTTCTTATGAGATCCTCTGCCACTCTTGCTCCAGGGCATTCCAGCTCAAGAATTGTTGTAGGAGGCATTGGACGGGTTTGCCAGACATCCTCCCAGTACATGAGATGTGCACAGTCGGCCCTTGCATTATCGTCCATGGAAAGAAAGTTGTTTCCAACTGCTCCAGCAAAGGGTACCACTATCAGATTCAGGACCTTATAAAGGTATCTGACAACAGTCAGCGTTCTATTTCTGATGACGTGGAGTTTGGTACGACCACAAATGCTGATGCCACCCCAAACCATGATCCACCACTGCTGAAGGAGTCCATTTCTTGCATGAAACATGGATTCTCTCGTGTTCCTTGTTCACACCAGATCAGAACACCATGATTGTCAGGCTGCAAACTGAATCATGACTCATCAAAGAAGAGGAGAGTTGACTACTCATCACGGGTCCAATGATGATGCTCATCAGCCCACCTTTTACTGGTTCTACAATGTTCAGCAGATATCAGAAGGTATACCAATGGCGGTCAGCAGTCGACATGCATTCCAACATGACAGAGTTTATTTCGTATGGTCTGGGTACATATTCATCATACAGGGGCAGCAAGAAACTGTCCCCATAACTCTGTTTCAATGCTGTGCCTGCTCCTTCTCAAGATCAAGTAGCGGTCATCTCTTGCTGTTGTGGCAGATGCGCAACCTTGTCTTATCTTCTTTATCTTCGACTTTCTTTGACTTTTGTTGTAAAAAAAAATTTTTAATGATCATGTGTGTATATATATATATATATATATATATACACACACGATACATATTGCTGTTTTTGCACCACGATACGATACATTTTCGATAAAACATGGAGAAAGAAAATGATTTTAATTTAATTTTTTTGCTGTAGAGGTCACAGAGGCATATACAAACTAAATTTTTGGAAAGGATGACTGGTACCAGAGGTTTTCATAGAGTAAAATATACAAAAGAACCATACAAGTCTTAGTATGATAACCTGAGTACATATGGAAACTGAACTTGCTTTAGCCAGT